>JAZHYW010017266.1:0-49755 GCA_037355805.1 Ixodes ricinus
AGGCGATAGACGAGCTGGAAGCAGCTTACTCGGCTTCAGGTCGATGCTTTGCGCTATTCAAATGACTCTTCAAAGCGCTTTCACGCATTGTGGCGACATCAATCGACTTTCGACAAATTGCGCATTTCGCTTGGAAGGAGTCATTTGTATCTGGTCTCGCCCACTGACGATAGTCTTTGTTTTCCAGCCAAGAAGGCTGGAACTTACACTTTCCACCTGGCATTTTGGCTTTCAATCTCGATTGAAGGCCAAAATCTCGATTGAAAGTGTCTCATGCTCACCAACAAGATCCTCAAAACACGCAACAAAAATCAAAAATGGTGATGACACGGGACGCCTTGGATTGGATTGGCTTTATCCTTTAGAACAGACGACAAACCCAAGACGACGCGGCCCAACTTACGCATTTGTTGGAAGATTTTCAAGGGATAGAAGGATCGCTCCAACTTTCAAGGATATTTAAGGGCCATCAAAGGGCAACTCCAGCCAAAACTCAAAATGAAATAAATTACTGGTATCGCTGTAATGACACAAAATACGACCCCAGCCAAAATATTACGTCCGTGGGATTAGGCCTAGCGGCCTAGCGACGAGTACGGAAGACCGCACACACAGCGACAGCCGCCGAGGACGGCACCGAACGAGTTCACGGGTTTTCCAGTCGCTAGCTTTTGGGTATACGCACTAACTCTTGCTACATATGCTGGATAACTACCACATATACAGAATTAAAACAAAATCAGCTTACCTCCTATCTTTAGACGGCTAGCGCAACAGAGGTAGGTGCCGCTCGGCCTGCGTACTCGTTGAACGAGAACGATCCTGACGTCACGTTCATATAGCGGCTGATTTCCAGTGTTGCCGGGGCCTCGAGCGGCTAGTTTCGGTTTTGTTGGCAGCGCCCCAAACAAAACTTTGAGACATCGATATCTTTAAAACTAAATGCAATAACTAGAAAAAAATTACACCTTGCAATTTAGGGACGCTGACTACACTAAAAAGAGTCATAATCCCAAAATCAAAAGTATGGATTGGAGTTGCCCTTTAAAACGCTTCTAACGAAATCCAGGGTATTCAAGGATTTCAAGGAGCTGTACGAACCCTGGCTCATATACAACACAGAGGCAAGTCGCCCCTCTGGCTGGCAGACTCACATTGTGCTGTATAAATATTTAAACAACCAATTGAATAAATGTAAGTGCGCAAACGAGCTGGTGTACATTAAACATGATTTAAAAACCCCGAGACTGCAGGTAACGACACAAACACACAGAAGTCTGAAACACAGCCGAAATTTTATTTTCCAAAACCTGGTTAAATAGGAAAAAAACGAACGAAAAAGGGAAACTTGAGACTTGAGTGTGTGTGTCGTTACCTGTAGTCTCATAGTTTTTTAATCATGATAACCAATTTACTTTATAACAAACTGAAAAATGCTTACGATTTGACCATCCTGCATAAAGATGACAGGCACAGGCATCCGTTTCTTGGACACATACCGGCATACATCAGATTCTGTTTCTGCAACATAGGACAGCATAGAATAAGCATACATAGCAGAATAAATTCAGTCACATCCACAAAGTACTTAATTGGGTCAGGGGTGTTAAAATGTTGGTCAGCCATTCAAATGATGTGACGAGTCTACGCCGTAAAGAAGAAATTATGTCAGTACAGTACCACTAGCATGAAGTCCTTACCAACATGCATCGCAAAGTAATGATTACACCGGTGTTTCCCAAACTTTGGATAGTGACACCCTGACTGTAACCATTCGTTTTATACGAGTTTTGCGTCGTGCATATAGCCATTTCCGGTCGAGGTGCAAGACATAGTCATATAGCTTTACTCAATTCGGAAAGTGGCGGATCCCTGACTTTGCAGCACGAGCTAGGCGATTCCACGAGAGAGAACCTGCATGTTCACTTTACATTATTATTTTTTCTGGTATTTTTTTTTGTGCAATGTACACAAATGAATTGCACGAAACCGAACTTTGTGTCTCGCAAACAAGTTTTCACTACGAGAAAAAAATGCTTTAAAGGGATACTACAACGAAATTTCGGCGCTCATTTTTTGGTCTATATGTGTTCAAAAGAGCAGTATCACATGGAACATACCAATATCTTGTTAAAAAAGTCTCGAAAAGGAATTTTAAAACGAATTAAACGATTAGCAAAGAGCACCTGGTGGATGTCGCTAACGCCTCGTTTGTAATGCTCGTCTAGGAACCTTGACAGCTAGTGACGGAGGTCGTCTCGCCTCCGGCCACGAGAGAAGGGGGAAGGAGGAACTCCCCTCTTCCCGAGAATCCCTTTTGTGTGTCGCAGAAGTCGCTATGTGTGTCGCAGAAGGGGGAAGTCGCTACAAGATTATAGAAGATTAACCCGTCACTCAAAATTCGCACAAAAGCAGCCGCTTCGGTGGCTGGAACGACTAGGCCATCCTCTCGACGTCAGGCTCGCCGTAGCTTTGCTCGTCTTGAGACGACCTACGTCACGATTGCGTTGGATGTCACGTGCTCTAAGCTGGGCCTTGTCCGAGCCCTTGCCAGAGTGGACCGTTTATAACGAAAAATACAGCCACCAGGATCAAAATACAAATGTGCGATTGTCATTTACGGATATTGTGGATCATATTCAACCTATTTTTGAACACGACGGGAATATTTCAAATTTCGTTGAAGTACCACTTTAAGATCGGGTTTCCCCAGGAACCAAAATTATTTCATTTATTTCAGCTTAGGAGGGATAGGGGGTGCGGCAGATAGGCCGAAGGCCCATACCAGATAGCCTGCAGCACTCGAACCTAAAAAAAAAATTATAAAAAAAGAAACACGGGGAGGAAGAGTGATAGATAAACAAAATTTAGTCTTAACCTTTTTTTTCTTTTTTTTTTGGAAAGGGGGTGGGGGAGCGGAATTGAGAATAGTCGTTGCGAATTAAGGGGTGCCTTCAAAAAAAAAAAGAGGGCGGGGAGGGGGGTGGGGGAAGGTTGCACACCCTCCCCGGCCCCGGCCCCTATGGGGTGTGTAGGGAAATCACTGTTTGATTGCGCAACGGCCCCGCTACCACCGCAGACAGCAATGGTTGCTAACTTTACTTGAGCCCACGCGGCACGAGCGCTCGTGCAGCCGCTGACGCGTGATCCAAAGCAGTTAGCTCAAGCTTTTCGGCTAACAATAGTCAACGCAATGGTGAGGCAAAATAAAAGCAACGCGCACTATACGACCTTAAAAAGTTTTGTCAACTTACTTCCAAGATGCAGGACATGGGCGTCATAGAACCCTTCTTCATCGCCGCCCGGCTTCACCCAGTACGCCTTGACAGTTCCAGGCGGCAGGTCGTCTACGGACTTGGGCGAGAATCGTTGGATATGGGATACTGGCAAAATCGCTCGTTTGTTGTCCAGAACGTACTTCACGTACGCGTAAAACATCGCGTTCAAGTGGGAAGCGTTCACGGGAGGTGTTCACGTGGGAAGCGTTCACGGGAAGCGTTCACGGGAGGTGTTCACGTGGGAAGCGTTCAGCGGGAAGCGTTAACGTTCACGGGAGGTGCTCACGTGGGAAGCGGGAAGCGTTCACGTTCACGGGAGGTGTTCACGTGGGAAGCGTTCACAGGAGGTGTTCACGTGGGAAGCGTTCACAAGAGGTGTTCACGTGGGAAGCGTTCAGCGGGAAGTGTTCACGTTCACGGGAGGTGTTCACGTGGGAAGCGTTCAGCGGGAAGAGTTCACGTTCACGGGAGGTGCTCACGTGGGAAGCGTTCAGCGGGAAGCGTTCACGTTCACGGGAGGTGTTCACGTGGGAAGCGTTCACAGGAGGTGTTCACGTGGGAAGCGTTCAGCGGGAAGTGTTCACGTTCACGGGAGGTGCTCACGTGGGAAGCGTTCACGGGAGGTGTTCACGTGGGAAGCGTTCAGCGGGAAGAGTTCACGTTTACGGGAGGTGCTCACGTGGGAAGCATTCACGGGAGGTGTTCACGTGGGAAGCGTTCACGTTCACGGGAGGTATTCACGTAAAGCGGGAAGCGGGAAGCGTTCACGAGAGAAGCCAGGAGAAGCGTTCACGCGGGAACAAGAAAACTAACGGATATGGATATGGATATGGTCGCTTAACGGCTGGAAGTATCGGGTGGTCAAAACGGCTGTATCCGTAACGGCCGAAACCCTAAAATAAACATAACTAAACCCCGTTCTACTCAAAAACTATTACTTTTGTATTCAATTTATAACTTTTTTACACATTACATTACACTTGTTCTATTGGTTCAGCCTTCATTAATTGTTTAAGCCAATCCAATGCGGCCATTTGGCCAATGGCTCTTGAACTGGCTCGCGAGTCGCAGAACAGCACGGAACCTGCACGAAGTTGTTTTGGGGAGACGCCAGAGCCGCTACAACTTGCTTTTTGTCTAAACTCGACGGCTCCTATCATCCACACGTTTATGGAGCTGCTCGCGTTGATATTTTGACGCGAACATGGCTAGTGGTGGGGAACCTAAGCGTCGGCGATTGGTGTACCTAGACGAAGGAAACCCCCTTGACGTCCCGAAATCAACTTTGGCACACTATAGGCTCGCCGCTCCCTCCGGCAATTCAGTAGACTCCAACGTGTGTGATCCGACCACCAGCGTCCATGCCAGTGTCCCGGTCCATTGCGCCAGCGACTCGCCGGTGAGCTCCGTCATCTGCGAGGCACCTGTTTCCGGCTCGAACCTCGGAAACGAAGACCAAGAGCAGGCGAGCAGCGCTTCACCCGAAACCCGCGAAAGTTTCTCGGACGATTCGTCCGTCGACGACTTCATCGGGGATGGTAACGAACATACTCCTGGAGACATTGACACGTCCAGCGAAGGGAGCGATTTCTACGACTTACCTCAACCCGACGCGATGTCGGAGGAAGACTTCCTCGCTGCAGGACTGCAACAGTTCGGCTCTGAAACCTTGCCGCACTCTACGACTACAAAAGCCGAAGCTTTAGCTATGATGATGTCCTTCCTGTCCGCCAACGGCCTTAGCTGGAAGGCGCTGGACGATCTCTTGAAGATGTCCAATACTTTTTTTGCTCCCGAGTCAGACGTGTTTCCCCGAAGCAAATATTTGTTCAGGAAGATGTGGGTCTCGAAAACTGACGAGTTAGTGGACTACCACTATTACTGCAAGACTTGCAACGATCTTCTTTCACCATGTAATGGAGAAGACAACCTTATTTGCCCGACATGCGATAAGGAAAGCAAAACTCAAGAGCTCAAGAGTGCAGGGTCTTTCTTTGTCACAATGAAGATGCATGAGCAGCTAAAACAAGTCATCAACGAGACAAAGGATGCTCTCCAAGCTAACCTTGCGAGAATAGCATCAAGTGATTCAAGCGTGATCACAGACATCACTGAAGGACATGCACACCGCCAGCTGCGTTCCAGTGGAATCCTAGGGAAAAGTGACCTTACTGTGACAGTGAATACTGACGGAAGCCCCGTATTTTCGTCATCCGGGGTTTCCATCTGGCCAATTCAGTTCACGGTTAACGAGCTGCCTGTGCCCCTGCGATTTCAGCACTGTACCCTTGCTGGGCTTTGGTTTGGAAAGGAACATCCTGATATGACTCTTTTTCTTTCCAAGTTTGTAGAAGACATGAACAGCATGCCACCAGTCCTCTGGGAACATGAAGGAAACCTTCACTCATCGAAGGCCTATGTTATTTGCTTCTGTCTCGACGCGCCTGCACGGTCAGCTGTACAGAACTGTGTCCTTTTCAACGGATACTTCGGGTGCCCGTGGTGCTTGATCAAAGGAGACTACATCGATGGTGAGGACACTTTGTATTTTTAATGTTTGGAATATTATATTGGAGGGTTATCTTGGGAACTTTTGCATTCTTTTTGAATTGTTTTTTCTAAATGCAGTATACTGCTAAATCTAGCTAGCCATATATATATATTAATTGGTAGTATGCTTTCACCTCTTCGCAGGAAGCATCCGCTACATTGACTTCATGGATGCACCAGTGAGGACCTCTGATGGCGTCTTAAGAGACATGGGACTTGCCGTGGAATGCTCCGTCCCTATCAACGGCTACAAGGGCCCATCGCCGACCGTAAACCTCCCGCACTTTGACCTTGTGTGGGGGTTTACGGTTGACTACATGCACGCTGTGCTGCTGGGCGTGGCACGACAGATAACTGAACAGCTGCTGTCATCCTCAAGCTCTCAAGAGAGATATTACATTGGTATGTCTTCTACACAAAACTTCTTGAAAATAGAAATGTACCAAGAACTCTCCATATGGCAAAAATAGCCTTTATTATCCTCAGCGCATTTTAGTGTCTTACCAGATCAAGAGCAACATATATAAAAATGGACAATTGCTTTCGCCTCTGCTTTTAGGCTACCTACAGCTAACTACATTTTCTAAACCCCCACCTTGACCTCTTTTGGCCTCCTACTTAGTTTATTTAGGTTCACAACAGTCAGTTTGTAAAGCCAAAATTTAGCCGATGCCAAAACCATCATTCACAATTTCCTGCACATTCCAGTGTTGCGACATCGCCGGTGGGCAGACTCGAGGTCGAGCACATACTCTAGAACAGAGGTGTACAAACTTTTGAGGCCGTAACCCCTAAAAGGTGTTAAAGGGCAACTCTGCTCAGTTCTAAAAATTTCGGGATAATGGGTGATTATACATTCAGAACTATACTCGTTTTCATCTCAAGAACCGTAGTAAAAGAGTAATGGCTCCCCGCGGAACATTACTTATTCACCATTTTATGTAGAGACTTAGATATGTGTAAGTGAATTTTAGATTAGATATATGTTACCTTATCAAGACGTACACATCTCGAATGCCAAAAGCATCGCTTCTTCCTCCAACAATCAAATCTTGTAGGAACCACTTCGTGCGGCGTATGAACAATGCACAAAATGTCCTTTTTTCTTGAGGTGAAAACGAGTATAGTCATGAAGGACCCCAGGTCATTTGTTTCCCCAAAAATCAAACAGATATTGTGCAACCATATTTTAAACGGGGCCGGAAACCAACCTTGAAGCTTCGCCTTCAGGAGCAACTGTGGTGCAGACAATACGTCATCTACCACGCCCCTTGGCAAATCAATCAGCGTCGGGCAGACGGTGCAAACGTCGTCGGCAACCTAGGCGCATGAACGAGTCGGTAGCGCTATCTGTAGGTTTTTCCTGCATTTTGCATAAAAAAAGTATTAAACGAACAAAAATAGCCATGCGCCTGACGTTTTAGCGCAGTGTTGCCTTGGCGAACACCGTGCTATTGACAGTGCTGTTTACTGCATCCCTGTTGCCCACTAGAATCAGCAGATTTTGGTTTTCATACTTGATACTAGCAGCAAAAATCTAAACACAAAGCTGTTTGCTGCCCGTGCCTGTTTTGTCGCCTCGTTTTAGATATTTACTTGGTATGTTTACGGCAGACCGGGCAAGGTGCGTGCTGCATGCCTAGCTTCACTCCCAGTATGCTGCTTGGTGCTTTGGATAATTTTTCAGATAGTCTAGTAGGTATTGCACGCATGATGCTAGTTTTGACTGCCAGCATCAGTGCTGATGCTGGCTTCTGACGAGCTCTGATGGCGGAGGAAAACCTTTGCATTGCGAAAGTTGTGTTCCTTTCACGACCTCCTCTATAATGGGCGAGCAACGCAGCTCTCCCCTCTCTACGGGAGCGCGCGTACCAAAAAATCACGAGTGCGTCACGGTTGGGCCGTGCGAAAAATATCACGTGACCACGGTTAAAGACAAGTAAATCCGCCTGGTGCCGCCACGGTTTACCCTCAGATACGGCGTGCCGGTGGTGGCGTTGATGGGTTCGTGTACGTGTAGATTTGTCTTACCCTTTTTTTAACCGATGAGAATCTAAAAGTTTCGACATTTTTATACTTTATTTTATCTTATGTGCGAGCTAAGATCATAGATGAAGCTATACGCGCGTGAAGTGAAGAAATGCACGAGCGTGCATTGCAAGAGAGGAACGCACTGTACAGAAGGTACAGAGCTCTGGGCTCGCTCGTCTAGCATTGCCTTCGCTCGCGTGAAAACATAGTAATGACCTACGGTAATTACAACTTCTTAACCGTCGGGCTACTCAGCAAATGAAGCGTTTATAGCAAAGTATTATTTTAATTGACGATTTGAGTGAGCGATTTGCGGCTGGCATGGTTCATGCAAGCGTCGTAAATTCTGTATGCGCAAGTCGATCGTGAAGTCGAAAAACGCTTTTTAAGTATTTTATATTTAAAGTGTAAGGTCTATCTGCACAGGTAGATAGTGAAGTTACAAGATCATGCCGCTTTAAAATCACTGTAGAATCAGAATTGCAGAATTGAAGTAATGAGATACGCGGGCGAGCTCGTGTGATGCGACGGGTGGTTGGAAAGTGATTCCCTAAATTTCCCTTCTTGGCAAATATACCTTGTAACTTAAACAGGGGTTATTGCCATGTCTCCCACGGACATTAGGATCGCGGTATAGTAAAATGTGTAATTTCGGTCACATTACAGCACCTCGGGCAGTTGGAATATATTACCATCAATCCGCTTTGGTTCACGGAGGACGCACAGAAAATGCAATTCTTCGGACGAGCTAAAATGTATGTCGAACTCTTAGCCTAATCAAACTGGTATGGCTTGAATGAAGCACATTGAGACTTGATTGAAAATGACTAAATAGTTTTGAAGATTATCAATAACCAACTAGTTTGAAATAAAATTATGGTATCTTCTGCATGAAAACAGTTGCATGCATTCTTCGTGCCTGCTGTCGTTAAGGACATTGAAGGAATCGAGGAGCCGAGATCAAGAAACAATGCAAGGTTTCAAATGCAGCTGCTTGCAGGTACCACTTTCCTGCTATTCATTACCGTGGAGCAACTTGCTCTCTTTATTAAAATAAATATGGCACAAAGGAAAACATATCTGCAATTAATTCTCTACTTTATATTAAACTTTATGAACCTTCCTTGACGCTGCTTTTTCTGAAGCAATTGGCTTAAGAATTTGCACAGCGGAACGCAGCAATAAACCATGCGAGCGAGCGATGTTGCGCAGCTGTGCGCACCAAAACCATGTGTTTACCGGCGTCCCCGCGCTCCCCAGTCCGCCCGATTGAGGATGAAGCGCAGCGCCACGGGGTGCAGCGGGACTTCCGAGAACTAGAAAATAACAAACAAGCAAAAAAAAAGTGGCGCGCTGGGGCCGACGCAGGTGCGTTGGTCGCCCATTATAGAGGCGGTCGTGGTTCCTTTTAACTAAAGATTTCATGAAGTCAAACCAATGGTCTACATTGTTAATTACACTTAGAATTATTTACCATTTTTAATACAACCTGAAAAACCCTAAATTCCAAAGTAATTTCTGGAAAAGCCCAATTTCTCGTTGATTACCAGGTTGAAAAATAACGCCCGATTTTCACATCTTGATTTCTGGAAAAAATTAAACCCGAAAATAAAGGGCCCTAAGTATATGATACTGGGCTAAGTTGGGCTGCCCTAAATAATTTCTCAGTGTAGTGCCTATCCTACTTGCAGGTGCAAGCAGCCGTGCAGCAGAAATCGACCGCCGCCTAGGTGCCATTAAGCCCCCACTCCTTCACTCGGCTGCCCCGACCGCTCAGCACCCGGTCCAACTGGAAGGCATCAGAGTGGCGCCATTGGTTGCTCTTCTATTGCCTCCCTTGCACCCTGGACGTGCTCCCACAGCAGTACTGGTCCCACCTGAAGCAGCTGGTAGAGGCCATTCATATCCTCCTGAGCAAAGTGCTGACACAGGCCTCCATTGACTCTGCTGGTGAGCATGCATGAGCAAGCATGATCATTTCTGCACTCAATATTTTGCAAATTTTGCGAAGTGCCAGTTTTAAGAAGTTGTTGCAGGCACAAAATTTTGCAGCCTCGAGTGATGTATTCGTTAGCAGGTGGTGATTTATTTGAACAATACGTTTTAAATTACTTCTTTCAGATTTCAAAAATAAGGTCCAAACACTCAGAGGCTACTTCCATCATCTTGATATATTCCTTCTGGAGCCAAGTGCACTTTTGCTACCGGTGTGAGAGCCTTTCCATGCTCAGCTGGAACCATATTTCGGAAGTGTGTCGCTCCCACGCTTGTGCAGCTTGTCCCATTATCCCATTACCATGGCTTTCAACGACAATGACACGCTATTGGTTTCAGAGTTCGCTTAAAAATTGCAGCTGTGCCAAATGCAGAGCAACCAAAATAGAAACGAAACTACCGTATTTACTCGAGTAATAGCCGCACTATTTATGAACAAGGCCCTTACGTCTACTTTTTCGCAAAGCACATACACAGCCAATCATTGCATTGCGCATAAATAACATAGCGAATAACTAGATCGAGAACACAATTCTCAATACAAATGCAATCTTCACGTATGGTATCTTTGCGCAAACACGTAATCTCTGTCCTGTAAACCGCTGGAATCATGCTGTCGATCGCGGTGATTGGCAATCCACATGCTCCGCGGAAAAGCGAACCTTCAGGTTTCCTTCATAAACAGTGCGGCTATTAGTCGAGTAAATACGGTAGCTATATCCTTGTGTTTTGTCTGCCCCTCATTCGTTGGTAATGCAGTGCTCCCTCAAAAAGCGGGAGGAGTTGTGTGCTATGAGGAAGCTTTTAAAGTTGGTGAGCCGCAACTACGACGACAGTAGAACAGTGAGCCACCACGCCCGTATTCCTGTAAATGAAGCGTCCTTTGTTTTCAAAAATGACAACGCAGCTTCACCCGTTTTATCTTAAAGGGGCCCTGCAATCATATTTAAGCGTCTACCTTTTTTGCGGTTTCCACGTCCCTCGGGGCTCGGGCAAGTCAGCGGGCACACAGAGAGTAACTAAATATCAGTGCGTCATATTTTAACCGGACGACGCGGAAACCTTCACCTTCGGGGACGACCCACGGTGCCGAAAGCGCGCAATATGTAACGTCTTAGGTGGTGGGCTTACTACTGGTCAGAGCCGCTAAAAGCTTCTTTTTTGTCGAAATACAAAATATAAGTGGCGTGAACCATTTCAATTATTTATAAAAGTAGTTTTTGTTCATCTTTTAAGATCAGAAAAGAAACACACGCAGTTTATAAAGTACGGAAACAAGAAATTACCCGTCGACATACCCGCCACCAAGCGGTCGAAAAGGCGGCGCATAGTAGAAAGGTATAGTGGGGTCAGGCGCCAACGAGCGGCGAGCATAAATACACCATCTTCCCGAGGGGAACCATGGGGTGATGCGTAGCATCGTGTTGGTTCCGAGGAAAGAGTCAGTTGCGTGCTGACGTCGAGAGATGGCGCCACCGACTGCCCTAGCGTTACCCCCTACGCGAGCCTTCGTCGCGGCTCGCGGCAGAGAAACTTAAAACGCTCGCCGCTCGCCGTTTATTTTTTTCACACTTGAAGGAGAGGAGATTAGAGGAGGAGAGTTGCGCGTGCGCGCGCGGTGTGAGTACAAGCGAACGCACGCGCAGTGCACGCAGCTGGTATACTTCGTTTCAGCTTGGGTCCAGACGCAGCCAATGCTACAAGCGCGAGCTCCGGGCTTTCAGCGTCCCTGCCAAGCACGCGCGCTCGTGCAGTCAAAGCACTGTTCAGGGCAGCATGCTCGCGCTTGTAGCATGGGCTGCGTCTGGACCCAAGCTGAAACGAAGTATAGAGAGAGAGAGCGGAGAGAGTAACGCGCAGCTGTTGGAGAGAGGGAAGGAGGAGAGTTGCGCGTGCGTAGTCACGTGAGTGCGGACTACAAGGCCGCGGGACATAGACCCGAGCAAGATATGCTCCGCATCTAAAAGGTCCCGGATGTATGTGGCGGCGCAGCGGTCGTACAGACTGGAGGATCCCACCGGTTCCGAGCGTTCCCAAGGCCTTCGGCGAGCAGCTTTGGCTTGCGGTTGGCCTTTTGGGGTATGGCAACGCGAAGTGGCTCCTGTTTTGAACTGATCTTTACCCCGTGTTTGCAGTCGTTTGTGGCCAATGAAGTGTCATGCCAATATAGTGTTTAATCGCGTAGTAAATGCAATGCGAGCCGCCTTGGCTGCACGCTTCATACAGCCTTTCCAGAACATGCTTCTGTCGACACGGAGTGCGGCAGCCGTGACCGCTCGCTGAGCTCACTACCCCTTGTCTAGTTCATGGCCACTCAAGCAACCAAGGACGTCATTAAGGAGCTTTTTCTTTTTTGCTTGTTTTTGTATTTCAATTTGCCTATAACTTCTAAAATAAAGCGAAATTCGAGAAAAGAAAAGTTTCATTAAGTTACTACGTTTAGTGCGCTAAAATTCGGTGCAAATTACAAACCAGTAAAATGTCCTTGCAGGGCCCCTTTAACAGCGCCTTGCTAATCTTTGCGTGAGCGTCTGTACGAGCGGTCAGGAAAGTGTTAAACTCAAACAGTGCTGCGGCAACTGTGGCACGAGAAAATATGCTTCCATTATCTTATGTGAACGATGGAACAGGCAAAATGCAGTTAGTCATGATACAGAGATGAGCAAAGATGTTTGTCGCAAGCCCAGAATGGCAACTCAAGCTTTTGTATTCACTTGATCATTATTCATCTTAATTTAAGTCTTCTTCAAAAGCAAGTTCAGCGTCAATTATTTATTATTTTAATTTTGTTTTCTTTGTTTGCTGTTCAAACTAGTTTTGAATCATTTTCTACTTGTAGAAAAGCTGTTGAAGAACTTCGTGGCTGGAACGCAGCGGCTGTACGGGGACACTGCAATGAGCTTCAACATCCACCAGCTCTTGCACCTGCCGGAGGTGGCTCGTCGCTTCGGTCCACTCTGGGGCCACTCGTCATTTGTCTTCGAGGGAGGCAACGGTAGGATCGTTAAGCTTGTGACTGGCGCCAGCGGTGTCCCTCTGCAGATTGTCGAGAGGGTTGTCATGCAACAGCAGCTCGAGTCTTTTCTTGCATCCCCACTGGTGTCTGACAGCGTTACACGTCTGTGTCGAGACATGCTCGGATACGCAAAGCTTGAGAATGCTCTTCATGTGGACGATGTTTGCCTGCTTGGATATCCATGCCAGATAGCAACTCCTCAGGAGGTGAAGTCTGCTCTTGTGGGACAGGTCTGCCCTGACATGTCAATGGAGTATAACAGACTAGCCTACAAAGGGCACATTTTGCACAGCACATCATACAAGAGAGCCACTAGGTCTGACTCCTCTGTTGTAGAGTGTGAGGACGGCGGGTACTTTGTCATCACAAAAATTATTTCGGTGAGCAACAGGGCATTTTTGCTCTGCAAGAAAGTTGTGCTTGCGGAAAGTGGTGACTTCCCTGTGCACATCAAAGAGTGCTTTGTTTCGATGGTCCCAACAATGTATGTTGTGGAGCCATGCAAGGTGAAGGCACCGTGTCTTTTTATGAGGTTTGAAAATCCATCCGCCAGCTACATCTGTACGCTGCCAAATGAAATTGAGCGCGACTGAACTGATGGTCAGCTCCCCCATCCATTTGGACATACCGTATTTACTAAAATTTAATGCTTCCCTTTAAAGATGATCACAGTTTTATGGTATACTGATAAAAATTGTTAGTTAATACATATACCAAATTCCAGATTAGAAGTGCCTATTCATCTCGGGGCGATAGGGTAGCATACTTAGGGAAGCACTATTCCACGCAGTGTTTGATGATTTGCCGCACAATCGCACGTCCACGCCAGCAAATGAAATATTACCTTGGAAAATATATTCCTTTGAAAAATAGAGTCCACTTCGAAATGCAGGTTGCTCAAGTTATTTGTAATTACAAAAAGGTTTCCCTCTGGATTTTCCATTATGGTCAACAAAAAGCAAAGTGGCGAGACAGCACTTTTTTAATGCATGATTGTTTGTTTACAATTTGCAGTGTTTGCAAAAACCTACGGTGTGTTGTTGTAAATAACAAATCTAAAACGTTTATACGTTTTTTTGTGCAGTAGGACATACAGTAAACTTTTGTTAGTTCGTCCTCGGTTAAATCGACTTTTCGTTTAATTCGATCCTGTTTAAAAGTCCCGGCGAGCGCCCATACATTTCTATGAGAGGAAAAGTTCGATAGTTCGAACTCGGGACGACTCTGCATCGGATAATTCGTCCTGAGCGAATGCGCGCGGGCTCACAGTGCACGGCACCACGGCAGAAAAACCACCAACGTACGGCGAAACACAAGCCTTTTGCTGCAAAGCCGAACGTGCGCTAATATGCGCCTGCTCCTCTACGCCGTTGAGATGGACCGTAGCGAATGACACGAGCCAGCGCAACCAATCTGGCATGAAGTTGTGCGAAGAACATAGCACGTGGTCGGTCGCGGAGACAGTGCGCGCGCAATCTTAAAGTTGCGCGCCGAAAAGCACAAGTTCTCTTTTCCTTTTTTTCCTTTTCTTTTCAGTTGTTGACGGTTAGGCCATTCGGCGCCAAAGTCGCTTTCTCAGGGTGCGCTCAGGGCGCTTTTCCTTTTTTGTAGCATCTTGCGCGTCGGAAAGCGCAAATTCTCTTTTCCTTTCTTTTTGTTAATTTTCTTTGTCGCCGAAGGTCTGGCTGTTGGGCGCCAAAGTCGGCTCGTAAAACGTATACTTTTTTTTTTTGTTTAACGCAAATTTTTTAGGATGCGACGTTTAGTTACGTTGCTCTCCAGAGCATGCTTTCGGACACGCGTTTTAAGTGCAGACGGCAGCAGACCATCCGTGAGTACTTTGGACAGTGAAAGGAAGTAAAATTTTAACCGTTTTTCTGTCCTTTTTTTAATTCGATCATTCAGATAATTCAACCAAATTTCAAGGTCCCGTCGAGGTCGAATTAACGAAAGTTTACTGTATATGTTAATTGTGTGTGGAACAGTATCTTAGAATGAACCACATGTTTTTGTATGCACTGTGATTCTTGCCTGTTTGTGTGACTTGTTCCAGTTGAGAAAATTGTCTGAGAGTATCACCACAAGATGTGTGAAGCAGGAAAAGTATAATCATAAAGTTCACATCCTGCACTTGTACCTGAACAGCCATGTATACGCAGATGATGTTTCAGTCCATTCTACTTCTGTGTATAAAACTTGCACTAATTCATTCTTGAATTTGTGTACCATGATGAAGAATGCTATGCTAGCTGTATATATGTTACTATATGTTGATAAATTTTTGATTGCACCATTAAATATATCCACCAAACAGAAATTTGTTTGGCTTCCCCTTGAATCTGCTCCTTTTTATAGTTGTATGCACAATATTTTTTTTATTCAGGGTACAAAATAAAGCACATGCAGATGTGCCAACCACTTTTCGAGTTGGCATGGCACATTCCTTTTATATGCCACACTCCATAATAACTAGGTGTTATTTCCGGACATAAAACAGATGAATTTGTAAGTGCAATTTTTATATTTTTAAAGGTTGTAACCATTATATTTTTTGCAGGCAAGCGAAGATTACAAATTTGGACATATATTTTTTTCTGCTAAATCTCGCCTGAATTTTTAATTAAATTTTGTGAATGTCGTATAGTACCCAGTTTGCTAAATGTGCCTCTGGCATCTTTCTGTCCAGTGTGCAAACTGAAATTTGCAATCCTGGTACAGCTTCCAGATTAAGCCCGTTACTGAAATTGGTATGTGTGTTATATTTGTTTCACAGTTTGATCTGTGTTTCCATGCAATCTGGCCGGGTCTTATGCTCCGGGTTCATACATGGGTAAATTGCTACAGAAATGTAATTTAATTACAATTACAATTACTTTGCTTCAAAAGTAGTTGAATTACAATTACTACGTGAAAAGTAATTAATAACAAATTAATTTTAAAAAGTAATGCCATTAGTTTACAATTACCTATTTCTGAGAGCGACCCGACTTGGGGCATATAACTTTAAACGAATTGTACAGAATGCAACATATTTGTTCATTTCTTACTGCGATGTTCACGTATTGTACTTTCTTTTTATGAATTTTGTTAAATTCATGATAGAACTTGACCGTATGGGACAATGAAGCATTACATTCTTATATTTTTAATAAGTAAAAATAAATTACTTCATATGCTGGAAGACGCCAGATCGCTAAAGAAAAATTGGGTTGACAGACTTTTGTTAGCCACAGGCAAATAAAAATGTGACAATTAGTCATATAGGAATATTTTACAAGTGTTAATATAAAAGTAAAATCAACATGCGCTAATACGACATTCCCATACAAACATCATGTTATTGTAAATTATTTACATTGAGTTGAAATTATAATGGCTCAGAAATATGTAAGCACCGAATCGGGGCTCCCGAATCGTTGGTGAAAATATTCACAGGTGTGAGGTTAGTCTCCAAAGTGCTTATGCAAATAATATACGAAGTAAAACCAACAGGAAATATACTTAATACAAAGATACTCATATGCGACAGTACTGGAAGAGGGACATAAAAAAACTGGCAAAAAAGAAAGAAAAATAACTTTAGACAATTACAATTCCCAACCTCGGCTGAAAGCTGAAGCACAATTATTTTCTTTCAATATTTGGCATGTTTACGCTATTCTTTTCTTCTCGCACTGCAAACGGCGCGACGCGGCGCCGTTGAGTTAGGCTCCAAAGAGGATTGTCGTTAAGCCCTAGAGTAGCAACAAAACAACAATGCGACGCTATTTATGTTGTGCGTGTGTGTGTTTGTGACTGTGTGCGAGTGTTTCACGGAGAGCTATACCCTTTGTGCAAACGCTGAGGCTTTCAGAAAGGTTTTGTCGGCGCCGCCAAATTTTGCAAAAGTAACTGTAATTGTACCTGAAATTTTGCAATTACTGATGCTAGAAAGTAATTAAATTACAATTCATTTTAGCCAAAAGTAATGAATTACAACTATAAATTACCATCAAAAATAATTAAATTACAGTAGTTCAATTACAGTAATTGAATTACTCCAAGTATGTCCGGGTTCGATTTTCCAGTACAAACACAGATTGTGCAAACCGTTTATTTTCTATCCTGGTATATTTCCCGGTATAGACCCGTATTGTAAAACCGTTTTTTGCAAACCCGGTAAGTTTACTGGTTTTATGCAAACCGTTTCTTTTCAGTCCCGGTATATTCCCCGATATAGACCCGTACTTGCTAAACCGTTTTTCGCAAATACGGTACGTATACTGGTTTATGCAAATCGTTTCTTTTCAGTCCCGGTATATTCCCCGATATAAACCCAGATTGCTAAACAGTTCTTTTTATATGATATGTTTCCCGGTTTCTGAAACCGTTTCTTTTCTTTCCACACCAATATTCCAATGTTTTAGATTTAGTTTGCTTTTACCTACACACGTACTACCGTTTTCAATTCAGGGTTTTCCCGCTTCCCTGAGCAAACTTGTTTGTCTTCCTGTACCATTTCCTCGAAACCTTCCAGCCCAACCTCAGCTAGACTCAACTCCTCCGGCTCCAGAACGCAACATTCTGGAGCCCTCTTCGACAGGCTTGGAAGACCAAGGCCGACGAGAGCCAACGGCGCCGCCCGCAGAAGTTCCCGACAGCGGCCTGCCGGAAGCTACCCCGGCTGGTGCTCAAGTCCTCAGCGAGCCATGCAAGAACACGGCTTCACCTGAACCAGTACCGCTTCGTCGAAGCACAAGAACATCACGACAGCCGGAGCGCTGTGGTTACAATCAAAACAAAGGGGGGGAAGGTGTGTTGTGTCACGGCGCCGCAACGCGCCGCTATCGTGCGCCCTGGAAAATCTAGATAAGCGCGGCACTCGAGAGAATAAAGATTATTTCGTTCCGTGGCAGCTGGCTGGCTGCGCGTTCTCATGCTACATCAAGGACTACCGTCGTAATCACTGCAGTGACCGAAGGGAGCAAAGCATTATTAAAACTGCCCGTAGAAACTTTCCTGCATCATCCGACAGCATATTCACAACCGGTGCACTCTGCGTCGATCTCACGACTTGTCATAAATTACCAAAGAGTCGTCGTCTGCGCTTTATCCATTTGGAGTCTCTTTCACTTGCAAACAGGACATTTCATTTGCAGCTTATGTTCATGACAGCTTCACAAAAGATGATCGGTGTCGTAGCGTACCTTCACATAATATTTTCTTCTCGTAATGCCATCCGTATCGTGCAGAAACAAGGAAAGCAACGACAAAAACGAGGCACAAACACCTGCAATGTTGTTACCGCGGTTTTCGCCGCGTTTGTTTTGGAAAGACCGTCGCGAAAGACTTCGAGAAAACAAGTTGGGATATCTTAGCTAAATTTACTTTACGTCATAATTATTGAAAATAATCTTTCGTATTTTATAAAAGGATAATATTATTTTTCTCTGCTTTCTTCCATTTTCCGGAAGGTATCCTTTTCTCCGTTATTCGCTCGTTCTAACTCTCGGAGGACAGAAAGAAGAGAACAAAAAGAACAGGGGGAAATGTGGGGATTTCAGCGCCCACAACTGCGTGGACACGTCATCGCGACGTAGGAGGATCGTCAAATTCTAGCTGACCGCGTGCGTAGACCCGAACGTTGGGGCGGAGCCTCAAACAAGAATCATTCTAGTTTGAGGCTCCGCCCCTTCTTATTCGATACGTCACAAACTCGAAAGGTACACGTTTGCGACCAGAATAGCACCCCAGGACAGCTCAGGCCTGTTGATGACGTGGTCAATTTAAAAGGCGCGCTCTTCTTTTTTTTTTCCAGCAACAAAATGTTTATACAGATAAATCAGGGGGCTACAGGGTAAGATTAAGCGCATAGTAATAAAAACAACATTCGATATCCGTGCACGCGTATACGTTCACGCGTGTACGTGCACGGATGCAACCTTCCCGCCCACAACAAATACTTGAATAATATGTACACATTTTTAATTAAGATGCATGACCATGTCGTTAGGCTTCTCGAATATAGAGAGTATTCACTGGACGCCATATTTGTGGGTGCATGTTTAGAGCTGTGCATCCTCGAGAACTAGCCTCACATCAATATGCTGCTAAGACCGGCACTCTTGATGGTGCGGAATGCACGTTGCAAAAGAACTATAGCAAAGCCAATTTCGATGTTATTAATGTTGAATTTTGCAGCTTTTTAGATGCTTTTTTTTAGAACGTCTCAGAGCGCTCTGTTGAAACTAACTGGACGCTTTTCAAGAAAGCGGTGATTTCGCTCACTAAAACATATATACCTGTGAAAACCATAATTGTAAATTCTACTTCGCCATGGTTCAACAGGGCGCTTCTGAGGTTATCGAACAAAAAGAAACGTTTATTTAGAGCTGCCAGGCTCACGTCCTGCCCAGTTCGCTGGCAGAATTACTTCAGTGTTGCTCAGTGTTATAAGAGCGCAGTTCAGAGTGCTAAGCTAAATTTCCTACACAATTTACTACCATCTATGTTTAAAAAAAGTCCGCGTCAATTCTGGAATGTATTGTCCCACCGGGATAGACCCTCATGCATTTCATTGAAAACACTGGACGGAACTCTTATCGAGGAATCTTTATGTGCTACAATGTTCTAGGAAGTGTTTAATAGGTATTTTTCTAGCTCGCCCATCTCTGCAAACCCAAGCTATCATGTTGATTCCTTCCTGTTAATGGATCCTATCATCATTTCTCCCGATGGTGTTCTAAACATCATCAACTGTCTTAAGCTGTACTCGGCGACTGGAATAGACGATATTAACTCAAAATTTTTTAAAGCTACAAATCAATACTCCTCCGTAATCGTTGAACATATTTTTCAACAATCACTTGAGACTTCATTCGTACCAGCCGACTGGAAAATTGTTAAAGTTATTCCCTTGCTACAAATCTGGTAATAAGCACGTTCCTATCAATTATAGAGCCATCTCACTAACAAGCGTTCCCTGTAAAATTTTTGAACATATAATATATACGCAGCTCGTTAACTTTCTAGAATCTAATTCATTCTTTTCACCAGCTCAACATGGCTTCAAAAATATTTATCTTGTGAAACGCAACTTTCGTCTATCACCAGCGACTTTCATTCGGCACTTGATCAGGGATCTCAGGTGGACTGCATATTTATAGACTTTGCCAAAGCATTTGAAAAGGTATCGCACAGACTTTTATTGCTTAAGTTAAGTAAACTTAACATCGAGTCTAAAGTATTTAACTGGTTAGTATCGTTTCTGACGAATCGGTCACAATTTGTAACGTGTAATGGTATTAACTCCTCCTCTGCACCCGTCTCCTCCGGAGTACCTCAGGGCTCCGTTCTAGAGGCCTCTACTCTTTTTAATATATATTAATGACTTGCATGCGGTGGTTTCTTCTTCAATCAGACTTTTTGCTGACGACTGTGCTATTTATCAAGTAATATCTGAGGACTCGTGACTCACAAAAACTGCAACATGACCTAGATTCCATACTACACTGGTGTGAACTCTGGTCAATGGAGCTCAATACTAATAAATGTAATATAATGCGTATAACACGTAAAGCCAACTTCAATTTTGCTTATAGTATTAACAACACACCCCTAAAACTTGTAAACTCATACAAGTATCTGGGCGTGATTTTAAGTGCTGACCTTTCCTGGAAACTTAATTTTAACTATATGACTAACAACGCCAATCGAATGCTTGGTTTTCTCAAGCGTAACTTTTATCTCGCCCCATCATCATTAAAACTATTGTAAACGACTTAATTTTCGCGGGCTCAAATTTTTGCGAGTCGGGCCAAAGCTGAAAATTTGAAATTATTCGCGGGTTCTAATTTTCGCGAATCCAGTGTAGCTTCCGTAGCGTTCACATATTGCCCGAATTGTTCGCGGGGCGTATTTTTCGCGTTTGTAGGCGATTCGCGAAATTCGCGAAAATTAGGTCCTCGCGCAAATTTAGTCGTTTAGAGTATTCCTTTTAAAACACTTGTTAGGTCCAAGCTAGAGTATGCAGCTTCCATCTGGGATCCTTCTACCACTTTACCTCGTTGATTCACTTGAAGGTATTCAGAACAGAGCTGCACGTTTCATAATGGCGAATTATAACCGCACCGCAAGCGTAACATCAAAGAAAGATAATTTGTTACTCCCAAGCCTCGCACATCGTCGCACAGTCTCTCGTATTTGTCTTTTTCATGAAAACGTATCACCATATTCCTCAGCTTAAATCAGAACTAGTCATCCCCCCCCTACTTTGTTTCAGCACGCCTTGATCATCGTCACAAAGTCGGTGTCCCATTTTGCCACTCTAACGTTTATTATGACTCTTTTATTCCCAGGAATTCCAAAGACTGGAATCGCTTACCTGCATCGCTCACATCAATTAATGACCAGGCACTTTTTTGTACATCTACTGCCAATTTCATGTTCCCTGTTCTTTAAGTATTGTATATTTTTTCCAATTGTTTATTATGTTTACTATTGTTCCCACTCCCCTCTGTAATGGCGTGTGCCCTGAGGGTAAAATAAATAAATAAATAAATAAACTGTGAAGCTCGCCATCAGCACGCGCTCAGCATTCGCGCACACAGCTATGGCCGCCAGTGATTACTGCCTAATGCAATAATATCGAAATTATGGTATCAGTAGTTAGAAGTGAAGCAATTTTAGTATCGAAGGTAATAGAACTTGCGCTTACGGCATAGGCTGTACTTTATTCAAACAAAATAAGTAAACACGCTACTAAAATAAATATTAACATCCATAATATAGTAATAAGTGACTTTAATAGAAAACAGGATTGTACATCTAGTTTGTAATTTTTTGTGTTAGTGTAAATAGTTTGAACAGAACCACACATTGCCTGTGCATCAAGAAGACCGAAGACACCTGCCACCGATTACGATCCTATGTCAGGATCGATAATGTTTAACATTAAACGAGACACAAAGTACGTAGGTTAGAAGGTTCCAGGTTTTTCGGTATGTCCGGTGCAACTAAAAATTTGACACGCCATACATATATATATACAGTAGTATTATATGCACTAAGTTCTTTAAACATTTATTTTTCAAAAAAATATATCAGATTGTTATTTTAGGCGAAATATTTTTATCCGTGAATGGCAATAAATATAAAAGCTTATCATTCTGAAACATTTCCACTCGGCAATGAATTTCCGAGCTAACCGTATTTCTCATTCAAAAATTTAAAGAAACCATTTAGGGCATTGTTTTTTCCTTAGAAACATTCATCAAAATACTAATGATTAGAATTTGATAGGTTGGCGAGGGATGTTTTTAATTAAAAATAAATTCGATATAACATTACATGCAGAAACAAAAATGCACACGTACTACTCTGCATGTTGTAAGATTAATATTATCAATAATTCACACTGAGTCTACACAGAGCTGAAGACGCTGACTCTATATTTGCAAGAAGATGTCACGAATGTTTGAAACGAACAATGCACACCATAAAAAATACTTATTTATGAGACTCGCAATGATGCGTTATTGTAAACCAAGAAAGCGCGCGTTCGTCAAGCACTCGTCTAGCGCAAAATGAGTCGAATCGACACAAACAAAATACTAAAATGTTCTTCAATTGGCTGCATGACGGCTGGCCCGGGAGTGACGAAAGACGGCAGCGGCCGTGATCGGGCTGTGTCACGCAACCCGCGTGCAACACTAGCTCCAGCGCCGCGATCACTTCGAGGACGAAAACTACTTCTGAGTGAGTAAGGTCAGGGAGTGATTGAGTTCATGGGTACGACGAGAAACGTGAGTTTGTGAGTTCGGTGGGTCTATGAGTTTGACGATGGGCGTTCAGACCGTGAATTAGGTTAGTTTGTGAGTTCGGTTAGCGGCGTCAGTTCTGTGAGTTCATGAGTTCGTTGAGGCCAGTAAGTGGCGTGAGTTTGTGAGCTTCGGCCAGGTTTGTGAGCTCGTGAATTCGGTGAGTTTATAACTTCGGTGAGGGCGGGAGTCTATGAGTTCGGTGAGTTCAAGACTACTGTGATGGGCGTGAGTATCTGAGTTGAGTGGCATTGTAAGTTCAGTGAAATGCCTCAGTTCGTAAGCTCAGTGAGAAGCGCGAGATTGTAAGTTCGATGAAGCACGTGAATTCTGTATGTTCACGAGTGCGTGAGTGAGGACATGAAGCAGAGCGCGGCCGTAAGATTGAGGGTGAGTTGGTTTACACTTTTTTAATGATTGTTAGTCAGTTTAAACAATATTTCGAACGCTGGTGCCTTCACATTGTATGGGGAAACACTGACTTGTTTGGAAACATTGTCTGTATCTGTCAGAGTGCGCTGGCGTGCGCTAATATAGTAATAAAATGACACACCTTCAATTACCTAATCTGAAAGCTAACGATGCGGATTCTGAAGATTTTTTTTATAATTCTCGTTTCCTTTCATACATCGATTGTTTTTTTACGCAACGTGAACGACCGTTCAAGTGTTTACAAAATCACAATCAACCGTGCAATCTCCACAGCTATCATCGCACGCGTTCGTAGCTTCGGAAATCTACAAACTATCGCGCCATGCTGACAAACGCTGAAAATGGACACCAGACTAAAGTCATTTGTTTCGAAAGTAAAACGATCTATGTTTAGGTGTTAGACATCTTCTGAGGCCCAGATAAAACTGAAGCCTAAATAAAAACATACGCGCGTGGCTCGACACTGATTCATTGACGGGTAGGTGAGAAGCAGTAAGGTACTTGACGCTGACTGGTTGTGACCAGAGGTGCTGGCTTGCCGGAGCTGTACCCCCAGTGCGTTCTAGAGAAAGAAAAGCCCGAGAGTATAAAATGCTTTCGAAAATTGCTAAGTTTATCATACCGATTATAGGCAGAATCGTTGTATTTTATTAACAATAATTAAGCGTACGCATGGTACGTATTGAGCTATCTGATGAAGAATGTCCTGACCGTATGCTTCGTGGCGTCTCTAAATTCAGCAGATATCGCCAAGCGTTTCTGCATTCCAATGATTCACGTATGCAACGCAATTGCCTAGCGATTTTCAATAAATTTGTTCAAATGGTTTCAATAGAGGACACTTCTCTGCGGCCATTCAGGAGAAGTGAAGAGCTCGAGTACGCTGCTTTTGAGCGGTGGCGCTCAATCAGCGCAACTGCACTGGAACAGCTTTGAATTCATAACTACGGAGAGAATCGTCAAGCAAACGACGCGCGGAAAGTTTCCTTTGCTTGCCATTTAGCTGGCCGGCCATCGGTTTGCAGGATAAATACGGTAATACTTACCGTCTAGAGAATGGGTCTGAGTAAAATCAGTGGATCGAAGGAAAGTAACGCTTTGCCCTTCTTGCGTGTTAGCCTAAAATGAACAGATACTAATGATGATGATTGGGTTTTTTTTTTTTTTTTTGCGCGAGAGCAACTTAGGCTATATTGTGCCAAGACAACGCTTTTTGAGGCGCTTAAAGGTATGAATATATCAGAACTGGAAGCGACATCCGGTGTAAAACGCCAGTTTTATGAAGGAAATTTAAAACTCGATTAAATGCTACCAATGGTTGATCGCCAAGCAGAAACTTTGGGTGAAAGGGAAGTTAACCTCAAAAAAGTTCTGGAAAACATGATCGCCGCTCTTGGTTTAAAGATTTGCAATGCCACAGGATGTGCAAAATAGTCATAGCTTTTCCACAGTTGCCGCTAAGTTTAACGCCCTCAGCACAGAGCAGGTGCAAATGAGTCAAACGGGTGTGACCTATTCTTAGGCGGCAAAGTAGAACTTCAACCTGACGGTCTTTACGGAAGGAACGCTCCCACACCCCAGTTGGGGCTTGATAACATGAAGTTTGTTCTCTTTTCCATATCCCAATCCAACTGCCATGACGTCAAAATTGATTTCTGCATGATTGGTTTCAGGTCTAGGTGCAGCAAGCCAAGAGGCAGTTTTGGGCACTCTTCGCAGAGCCAGCAAGCAAGTCTGCTTTCTCATTGCCGGAAATACCCACGTGGCTAGGAACCCAACCGAATTTGATCAAGAGTCCTAGTTGGTGTGCTCAGTCTAACCGTACCTGAAGATATTGCACGAGAAGGTTCTTGCTGTGTGTTAAGGACGAAATGGCTAGAAGAACGCTCTGGGAGTTGACAAACGGAATTGCTTTCATGATAT
Organism: Ixodes ricinus; assembly: GCA_037355805.1. NCBI lineage: Eukaryota > Metazoa > Arthropoda > Arachnida > Ixodida > Ixodidae > Ixodes > Ixodes ricinus. The sequence goes on from JAZHYW010017266.1 coordinate 25,023, forward strand.
TGTTCTCCATTAAGTACTCAAAAGCCATTAAAATGGCGTGCAATTCAGCAGTAAAAATATTTGCAAGAGTATGGAGTTGTCTAACTTTCTTGCAGGCAGTGGAATAAACCACACGCCCCACGAAACTTGATGTATTTTGGTTCATCATGTGTTAAAGTGCGAGTAGTCCTTGTATTTCTGTTCCAGTTTGGTAAACTCCTGCTAAAGAACGAGTGGAGAAATAGCTATATTTATGTACTTTGAGAGTGACCAGTCACAAGAGATTGTTAGAAGGTCCCAAGGCGCAACTCTCTCATTGCTCCTCAGCAAATCCGCTTCACTTAAGACAAGCTGGAGAGATGTTGCCATGCTTTGAACTCTGAAACTCAGAGGCCAAACAATACTCGGATTGTTTTCAAAGAGTCGGAGGGATGTATGCAGGTTCGAGGGCATCAAAAGAGGGATGTTGTGGAAAGCTGGATTTCTTGTAAGCGTAACAAAGACTCAAATATTGACTTCGTCTTTCCAGAGACATTTCATGAGTTCAAACATACAAGCTAAGAACAGGTCATGTGTTTGGAGTGCCCGGTGGCAAGACAAGGATGATAGATGGGGTCCAACATCTTTAGGGCAGACGGACGCGCCGAAGCCATAAACGATTGCGCCATAGTCGAGGTGGGACCGCACCAAAGGGTTATAAAGTCGCAAGAGGCACCGTCTGTCAGACCCCCAGGTCGTACACGACAAGACTTTGCTAATGTTTGATGAACGTAGGCATTTATGTTTCAACTTTTTCAGGTGAGGTATAAAGTGAGCTTTTTATCAAATATTATTCTTAGAAACTTGTGGGCCTTTTTACAGAAACAGCAACATCTTTCAAATGAAACACTGGATCTGGTGTCAGACCACGGCGCAGTGAAAAGGAAACACAGACTGTCTTTTCAGGGGAGAACCTAAAGCCATTTTGATCAGCCCACTTTGATTGTGAGCTGCAATTGCCTTTCACAGCTGGAAAAGTTAATAGAGAGAAAACAATCTCTGCACATCATCCACATACCTTGAATAGGATACAGATGGTGGTATAACCTTTGCCAGGCTAATAATCTTCACGGCAAGCAGTGTAACACTTAGTACTCCACCCTGAGGGTCGCCATTCTCCTGGAGAAAAACATCCGACAGGATAGAGCCCAAACGCACTTGGAAGGGCCAACCCGTCAAAAAACTTTGAATACAGCGAAGCATCCGGTCCTCGGACACCATATGAGTAAAGTGTCGAAGGATCCCATATCTCCAAGTTGCGTCGTGAGCGTTCTGTAGATAAAAAAAGACAGAAACACAGTGCTGGCGATGGACCAATGATTCCCGAATAAAGGTTTCCAGGCGGACGAAGGTGATCTACCGTGGAGCGGCCTGCTCGGAAGCCACACTGATTTCTATCAAAAACAACCTCTGCCTCTAAACAATGTACAAGACGACGATTAACGAGTCTCTCCTATGTTTTGCCCAGGCGTGCTTGTCAGAGCAATTGGGCTGTGGCTTGTCGGTAAAGATGGGTCTTTGCAAGGTTTCAGTGGAGGGATTATGTGTGCCATTTCAGGACAGTACGGAAAACAAGCAGCATCCCACAGTAAATTAAAAAATGTGAGCAAACTGTTTAGGGATTTAGGCGACAGTCGCTTTTGGCATCTCGTACTGAATCTCTATCCGGCCCAACTCCATATTTCTTTTTGACGCCGACAGCCAATTCAAGCTCGCACCGTTTAAATGGCTTGTTATAAGGAGCACCCTGACCACCAGACAAATAAATAGTTTGTTTTTCTGTTGCTGATCTAAACCTCTTAACTGATTCACTATGGTTGGCAGAGTTAGAAACTTTCTGGAAGTGTTCACCAATAATATTTTCTTTTTCCCTCAGGGATATTGCTGATGGAAAGAGAGGTATCCTAAAAGACCGATAGTCTCCCCTAATCTTCCGGAGACGATCCCACACTTCCTTTGAAGAAACAAAGCTGCTCAAAGAGATGACATACTTTTTCCAAGAACCGCCTTGCTTTCCTTCGCGTCCAGCGAGCTTTGGCTCTTCGTTTCTTGAATTCAAGTAAATATCTAGGAGTGGGACAGCGTTTGAAGGTGCACCATGCCTTGCTTTGCGCCTTGAGTGTTGTGGAGCAGTCCTTGTTCCACCACGGCTTGCACCTCTTGGGGAGTCGTCCAGACGTCTGGGGGATACCGTGTGATGCGGCATTTATAATCGCTTCAGTAACATACAGCGTAGCATTTTCAGGGCTCATGTTTACAAGAATAGACGAATCAATAAAAGCCTCCAAACAAAAAATTGACCAGTCAGCCTTTTCCAATTTCCACCTTGGTAGTTGTTTCGGAATAGAAAGAAGTGGCAGTAGTGCTTCCTAGAATAATAGGAAAATGATCGCTGCCAAAAGGGTTATTTCAGACAGCCCATGAAAAGCATGGAAGTAAAATTGGTGATGCAATAGAAGGTCAATAGATGTGAATGATTGATGTGCTGCACTAAAAATGTAGGTTCCCTCCCATTAAAAACACAACCCAGATGATAATAAAACCGCTCTACGACACTCTACGTTGATCCTAGCGAGCATTACCCTACAAAGGGTGGTGGGCATTAAAATCGCCTAAAATAAAAAAAAGGTTGAGGCAATTCTTTTACAAGTGACTCAAGTTCACTGATATGCTGTGGAAAGTTGGGTGGCAGATAAAGAGAACTACCGTGATCAAACGGTCAACAAGAAGGCGCACCGCTACATGCCTCTAAGGGCGTATAAAGGGGGACCTCCGAACAAGCAACACCATTCTGCACCACAAATGCTACACTCCTCCAGACAAGTTTGAGGAGATTCTGTATTTTATAAAAACTTTGTGCTGACGTAAAATTTGTGTATTAGTGCTATTTAAATGTGTTGTCTTGCAGGCTGTGTGCAATGGGTCTCAACCTCGTTCAGAAAATAATTTATCTCTTAAATATTTCTGATTAGGCCACGGCAGTTCCACTGCATAAAGTGGAAATTGGTCATTGTTTTAAAATTTAGTTAAAATTTAAATGAAGAAGAAAAACTGGGAGAATAAATAAAAATAAATATGTGGCAAAATAATTCGCAATCTCACATTGGCGGGATCACCAGTTTTTCACCTTTGTGTTTTACTCTTAGTAGTCTGCCACTCCATGTCGTCTTGGCCAGGCGCATTTAGTGGAGACTTCTCCACACTCATCCATGGCCTCAGTTTCTCGAGGCGAGGCTTATCCTGCAGGTTTCTTCAAAGTCTGGGAACGGGACGCCATGCCCCGCCCGCGACCAGACCCAGCGAAAGGGGCAGAGGAGGTGCTGGGCGAAGCGTCGTCCAAGTCCACCCGTTCCTGTCCCTTAGGCGCTGCAGGTGCGGCACGACAGCCATGCCGCTCTTTTGATGATGCTCTCTCCAGGGAGTGTGGGCGAGAGTGTCGACCCTTCTCCCTGGAAAGAGATCGCGGAGAAGGGACGATCGCGGCAGCCACCGGCCCATCCTGGGTTGGGAAACATCCTCAGAAGACTAAGGCTGTTGCCCTGTTGGAGCGCGAGGGTTCGCATTCTGGCTTGGAGGGTCCGTAGACCGCCCAGCCGAGATTGGACGCCCCGGAAGCTGAATCTTCCGCTGGGGCGTGAGGGGACTGCCGTGGCTTCCTATAGTCCAGAAAGGACGTCTGGAGTTGCCACTGCAACCTTCAGTGGTGCAGGTCCCCGTCGCTCTACTTGGGCGTAGCCGCCTTCTGCACGAATGCGAAGCGACGGCGTGCTTCAGGGTAGAAAGGTTTTGCTTAACTTTCAAGATGAGGATCTCTTTCTCGTCATTCCATGTCTTGCATGATCTGTAATATGCTGGGTCAGGTTCTGGGCAGTTTACACAGTATGGGTTGTTAGTACATGCATCAGCTTCGTGGTCGGTTTTGCTACATTTCGCACAGGTGGCCTTTCCACGGCAGCTCTGAGAGCCATGGCCAAATCTCTGGCACTTGAAGCATCTACGGGGTTCGGCACATGAAGGCCGAACCCTGCAGCGCAGGTACCCACCTCACAGCTTCAGGAAAGACGGTCGATTGGAAGGTGAGTACAACATGTTTTGTTTTCAGCTCGTTTCCATCACGACGAATGGTAATACGCCTTGCAGCTGTGAAGCCTTGGTCAGAGAAGGCCTTCAACAATTTCACTCTCAGAGCTGTCAAGACGGTCATCTTCGGAGATAACTCCTTGAATGCTGTTCAACGTTCGGTGGTGACAGACAGAGATGTGATAACCAGAAATAGACGTTAAGCCTAGTAGTGCAGTACTCTGCTGATTATTTTCCACCTCAACAAGTAAATCGCAGGAGCTCGTTTTCTTTACCTTATAGTTTTTCCTCGATTGCACCTTAAAATACTTTAGCTGCTAAGAATCGGAACATTTGTGAGAGCTGTTTATCGCCTTCAAAATGAATGTCTAGAAACTTGGAGAATTTTGGATGAAGGTCAGGTATCTTTGCAGTGATGGCTTCGGTGAGGACCTTTTCAGGGCCCGATCAGAGGTTTTTTGCCTAGAACCTATAAAGATGGGAGAAAAATTCAGTGCCTGGGTGCACCGCCCATCACGGAGCCCAACAAGGGTGTAGGTAATGTGTCATACCAAGATGGGCATGGCTGATACAATTACTCTACCAGTGCTGCACGGGCACTATACCTATAGTGTGGTTGCAGGGACAGGACCTGTTTCCACTCAAGGTTGGCTCTTGCCGCCTAAGAAGATGAAAAAGGAAGGAAGAGAGTGTAGAAGAAAAGAGAAAAAGTTGGGAGGAAAAGTGAAGGAAGAAGAGGGTAGAAGAGGCGACTGACTGAATCATCCTGATCGGGCCAAGCCAGGACGCCCGTCTACGAGAAGCAGGGGCCGAAGCGGAGTATTGCCTCGTCCGGGGAGCCCCGAAGTGTCCAAACGTACCCCGGGCTGAGCTCAACCACCCAGAGTCCCCTTTTCCCCGGACACGGGTGAAGCCACGCACAGCCAGGCGTGGGTGGGAAAACCCACATGGCTTGGAGTTTGTAGTGACGGCACTCACCAAGCACCTACTATAAAGTGGGTGCACCCTGCGTGCGACTATGGTGGCCCACGTGGCTGGGGTCCGTGGTGACGCTACTCACCAAGCACCTAGCACCTAAGGTGCAGGCGATCCCTGCAGGGCTCGGGGTCCGTAGAGGCGCCACTCTCCAAACACCTGCTTTCACAGGTGCCCCCTGCGGGGAACAGATACTAATATACAAACGACAAAGCCTTGCTAGGTGATTGACTGATCTGTGCCAATTGGCTTAGAAATCGCCATTTTGGTGTATTCAAATCTTTGAATCTTCAAAACGGTCACTCTGATTCAGTTGCGTAACGATCGTTATAAAGGATCATAGTACCGAAAATGTTCCTCGCGAATAAACGCGTATTTGGGACTGTGAAAACACTACGTTTGTAAATTATGCCTTTTCCCACAAATAACTAACAGTTGTTCTCTTATCGTTGTTGCAATGTTACTTTTGTTGTATTGTTGTTCTCAGTATTTCAAGACAGAAAAGTGATTTTGTTTTTGCATTTCCCGCAAAATTTAAAACTTTACAAATATTCCCCGCTAAATTTAGAAATATTCCTTGCTAAATTTAGCGGGCAAATTTTCGGTAAATTTAGCGGAAAATGTTGCTAATATTTCCAGTTAAATGGGAGGCGAGGAGGAGAGGAGGAGGGGAGGAGGAAGGGACGGATGGGGAGGAAAGGCATACCCTCCTCTCCGTACACTCCGCTCCTCCTCAACAAATGTTACGCTCTAATTTCGCATTACAGAGAGTTGTGAACGTCTTTAAAATTTTACGGTTAACATAAAGTGCGTGCAAAAGCCGGCGCAAAACGAGCAACGTACGAAAACGGTTTTTCTCCGGTGCACATAGATGCGTTGACTCTAGGAAAGTAATCTGCTCGCACCTGCTCACAGGCAGTAAACATGGAAGAATCAGATTCCGAATGCCGCTCTATTCATGAAGCTCGGTAACTTATAGATCGAAGAACGCTGGTATGGACGGAGGAGACGCTGTTGGCAGCTGCTCGGGCACGCGCCAAGAGGAATTTATCTGTCCGATCGTTTCGCAGCGTTCACCATTCTGGGCTCTCACGTATATATTTTACAGAGTGAGGCCCGCATCAGGCGGGCCAATTTTCCCAGCGATTCTGTGCTGCTGGCGAGTTGTTCTCTAGTTTTTCCTTCTGCGGCAGGAAATGCCTGGATAGAGTCCGGCTTGATACTGACGAGCAACTCGAACAACTCCGGTGCATTTGAAGAAGCAGCAGCTTATAAGGGACGCAATTGTTTTCACGTGAACACAACTTGTCGGTGATGATGAAAACTAAAGCCATCTGCGCTGGTTTGAAATTGATCGTTTTCGGGAATAAACCACTTTAGAAAGTTCAATTAGTATTCTCAACACCATTTAAAGGTATGAAAAGATATTTGCAGCGTTTAGCAATGTGTCGTAATAATGCAATAAAAATAAAATTGAGTGATGATGATAGTGAATACTGTTGCTGGTGTTGCGACGTCAAGTTGCTGGTAACGAATTGCGAACACTGTAACTCCGCGAGAATATGAATCTATCAGTTGGAATAGGACACGAAAGTTACAAAAAATGACGTTGCCTGGATTAAAAGATAAATATGAAAAACGAAATTTCGCTACGAGCATGGCGTCCAGCTAAGCCTAATAGCGTCAAAACGGAACAAAAAAAATTATGAACTCTTGTGGGAGTTCTCATGATAGCTAAAGACACGTTTCAGGTAAGATCATGTTCTGAAACATTCGCTTTCTATTCCAGCTGCTAGCGTCACTTTCTTACAGAGTCTGGGCATTCTGCGATGAATAGTTTATTTACGCGGACCGAAACACACTACTCTCTTTTTCAGAAACTTCCTATATTTTTACCACTTTGGGCTTTCCGGCTGCGCGTGACCGGAATATTATGATCAAAGCCAAGAGTCCTTCAATGCAGCCAGTGGAACCCCCTTTCTATCCGGAAGTGATAAACTCCACTCTTGTCAGTGAACCGCCCCAGGCAGCAGCGAAACTCAAATTACGAGACACACTTCTTTACATTCAAAGGTATTTGAAGGCAAGTATGGACAAAGAACAAACAAGGGGAAGCACGACAAACACGGATGCCGTCCATGTTTCTCGTGTTTGTATTCCATGTTTCTTTTGTTTTCCTTTGTCAGTTCATACTTGCGGTCAAAATATTTTCAATGTGTTCAACCAACACACTCTCCTATAACTTTCAAAGAGAAACACTTACTTAGCGGCAGCTAGCGTTTGCCGAAGGTAGTCCGGCCGCGGTGCAAAACCTACGGTCGTTTCAGCGGTCTTTGGAAAGACGCAGCTTCTATCAGCGTCTCCCACATATCGTTAGTGACTCTTGAACACAATACTTGTAAAATAAAACAAATAAATACCGTAAAGAATTTGTTAACTCGCTGAAATTAAGGCGGTGGTGAAACTTAATATATGGAAGCGGGCATCCCCACAAAGACGAAGTGGAAGCGGGATACCGAGAAATAAAATGCATGTGATGGGCGATCGAGGTCTGGTCTTGAGCGGACGACTCCGGACATTTTAATGTAAATATTTGTAGATAAACGCTGTTGCTGACCTCGATAATTAACGACCAATCAACTGTTCCTACAACATGGTGCCGAAACCCGGGAGAAGCTATAATGAAAGGTTGAGATCCTGACTGAATTCAACGAAAGGTCACAAGAGCCAACGCAGCAACGATCTACCGGCAACATGAACGAGGCATCAAGCAACGCAAGGGACCGCCAAGGTATTATCACACTCAGCGATGCCAACATCGAACACCTTCTCCAACAAAGGTCTACTTTACGCACAAAGGCAATGAATCTATTTGATTTTCTGCAGAAAGCAATGAAGCAATGCCAGAAACAACGCCAGCCAGACAATTTAGCGAAATCATCGAAAAGCTAACAAACTGTGAATGTCAACATAATTGCCTAAATATAATATCAAGTCATTCATACGCACTCAAGAACTTGAAGAAGATTACACTTACGTCATAAAACTAAACGACCGCATTGTGGGGCATCTATCAATGCTGACGATTAAACCTAAACTAGTCAATCAGCGGGCCACGAAACTGGAGCAAGTCGAGAAAGAAGAGCTGTACTTATCTAAACAACGCCGTACATCAGATATGAGCTCCATCAGACCTTACCTCGTGAGACCAACTCAGCCTTACGTGACCTCACGTAACAGCAACTATGAATTCGGAGCTGTCTCCGGTGTGACCAAAGACTACTCCGACGATCGTCTCGTCACAGAACATGGATCAGATCAGCAGACGAAGGAGAGATGCGCAGCAGCTGGAACGACAAGTGGGACCAAAACGTTACTGACGAGAACCCCATACAGGCGACTTCAGCGCACAACATATTCGATATGCTAACTGGCGAAAAATTCATGATCTTATTTTGAGACGAAGTATGAAGCAAGCACCCACAGAAGTCCTCACATTCAAAACGAAGGCGAACTTAAAACAAAAAGGAATAGAGTCAGAATAGCACAAAAAGAGAGGAAGAAACGATACCGTGCCAAAACAACAAAAAATAATAAATGAAACCATCTTGAACAGGAATGTTAAACGACCTCAACAACGAAACAAAAAAAAATAAAAAAATAACGAGGTAGACTGTACAAGGATCGAAGCAAAAGACGAAGACTCTGGATACAGCAGTGCCTAACACGAACCATCAAGGAAATTTCGAAAAGAGCGCATCGTACGCTTTGCGCCTTGTCACGAACCCGCGGTTTTGATACACGAGGCTGCACGATACACTTGCAGATTCAATGGAATGAAGAATGGAAGACGAAATGGTTAGATCACAAAAGGTAAGACATTGTCCGTGGATACTTCGCGAATTGCAGACATGGCGTTACTGAACGAACTACACGACAAAAACAAAATAATCGCCAGGCTGCCGACGCGTCTCTCCGGGAAGCATAGACGTCCAGAGAAGGACAGCATTACCTTGCTTTAAACTTTATAGTTTACTGTGACTGCACATGAGCCTGTTCGTCTTTTTGCGTGGGAGAGTGTGTTAAAACTTATTATATGACAGCGGGAATCCAGAAAAGAGGATGTGGAAGAAGGATCCCGGAAAAGAAATTCAGGTGATGGACGATCAAGGCCGGGTCATGAGCGGACGATTACAAACAGTTTAATATAAATATCTGTAGATAAACGCTGTTGTTGACCTAATCAATGAACGACCAGTCAGCCGTTCTTACATGCGGACAATTCGCAGACCTCAGAGCGACGGCACGTCCGATGTGAGCCCCGTGCGTAAACGAGATGGCAGACAAAATATCCGAGAACACCTCACCACTTTTATGAGTTCTTAATGCGAAAGCATGAATGTCGCTCCTCCACTCTTTTTGTTCGGCTCTGTAAACTGGCGTGAACGGCAAGATTGCGGCCGGCTGTTGAGGGCACGCTTTCGTTAAAGGGATGCCGAAACAAATATTTCAATGTCTATATTAAGTGGCGCACGATCTCTTCACGAGCCAGCAACCGCCGGTGTGCGCGACCACACGCAACGAAATAGTCCTTTTGCTAAATTACCCAATTATCAAGGAGAATGCAAAGATTGGGGTTCCAAGTGCCACACGTGCACGCCTTCCCCGTATAAAAGATTCGAAGTAAATAACCAAAATAAAGTGTTGACGAACGCGTTGCAAGATGCCATTTGTTTTAGTTATTTGGTTTAGAAAAGTTACTACTGCTGAGGCCAGCACGTGCGGCACGTGAAACACCAATCCCTGCATTCCCTTTGATGTTTGGGTAATATAGCAATAGGTCCATTGACGTCATCAAGTCCCTCATACACGCTTAAGCGTGAATCAGGTACATGATAACGTCAATTTTGTTGTGTGTGCTCGCGCAAACCGGGTGCTGCTGGCTCGTGGAACGATCGTGGGCCACTTATTATAGGCACTGAAATGTTTGTTTCAGCGTCTCGTTAAGCGCCCACAACCCCCCCCCTTCTCCGGCAACGCCTGACACGAGAGCAGCTGCCAAGAGCAGGATCTCGTGAAACCGCCTCCAATGGCACTTTAGAAGCCGTTTCGCTCAGCCAATGGGAGAACAGACTTTTCTTTCACGTTTTTGGCGGTTACAGACGCCTTTCGCTCCGCTCCATGGGATACTTAATGCTTTCGCATAAAAATTGCTGGATGGCTCAATTATTGGTGTACCCTTCTTATTGAGCGATAGCTGGCACCACCTGCCTTGGGCACCCCGTTTTGGTTTAGGTTTTCGGAAACAAATGCATTAAAATCGGCTTAACAAACACGTACATTTCTGGAATAATTATTTGAAAGGGAGATAGCAAAGACTGCCAGGAAGCACAGAGTTCTGGACAAAAATTTTGCTTTTTTCTTGTAGTATAGGTTCTTGAAAAACCCAAAGAAGCCAGAGTAGAGCCAAACCTGACCTTATTTGGCAAGAATCTAGGTAATGTGGCCCTGATTCGCCGAACAAGTGCCAAACATAGGCTTAACTGCCTGGTAGTTCGGCTGTCATCTGGCATCGTTGGGCCTAAATCGACTAACAAATGCAAGAGTTAGGATTACTGCCCGGTAGTTCGGCTGATATTAGGCATTTTTAGGGCAAAATCGCCAAACAGATGCCAAAGTTAGGCTTCACTTTTTGATGGTTCGGCTGTCATCTGGCACCTTTGGGCCAAAATCGCCACTGATGTGTCAGAGTTAGGCTTACCGACTTGTAGTTCGGCTGACATCAGGGTTGCTAAACTCGTAGAAACAAACATTCTTTGCTTTCTGACGTAGGGGGAGGGGGTGACCAAAGAACGCGGCACAGTTTCCTCCTCCCTGCGCGCGCTCAACTTCGCAACTTTTGACGAAATATTTACCGCGATCCCTAGGCGGTCCACGAGAGCACGAGACACCGCGGGGAGGCGAGTGTTCATGCCGCTCGCTGTACGTTGTCTTCGGGCTCTGTAGCGCCGTTGCACCGAAACTCGATCCTGTCATGCCTCGCTCAGACGAGGAGCGAGAGCAGACGACGGGGGTTCGTTTGCTACGGTGAGGCATTCGCCCAGTGGAAACGAAAGAAGTAGATTTTCTGTTTGAAATCGCCTCCCCCAGGCCACAAACTTAAACACGAGCTTGAATTGTAAGCGTCTGATATTTAACGAGGAGAGAAATCGACGACCCGTGCTATATTTGCAAAATTTTAGTCACTATGTTGCCAAACAGACGCTGAAACCTACCAGTGTGTAATAAAAGGCTCAAGACAAACACAGAGGCTACGAGATCTCACATCATCCGTGGGCGGGTGAAAAGTGGAACATTTGTCGACAAAGCTCCCACAGCAGAAACCTGTGACGTATTCACTCAGCGTCCGGGAAAGCTAAACATGGAGACGTTGCCCGAGGCTGGAGAAAAGTCATTTTTGAACGGCAGATATCTTGCCCCGTCGGATTTTGTTTGAGAGAGCTGTCGTTCTCAACGCCCTCACCAGGGAAATAAAAAGTATTACGAAACGTATTGGCAGATATTCCAACGAACGTGATTTAAGCCGTATCCTTTCAGTGGTTCACTCATAATACCATGCTTAAAGGGATGCTGAACCGAAATCCGGATTCCCCAAAACACGCGGCAAAAGCGTGCAGCGGGATGCTATAAACAGCAAAACATCACTCATACAATGATACCTCAAACAGATTACCGTATTTTTCAAAAAAAGGAGGCACATTTGACAGGTTTGTTGACGTCATGTTTCTCCGAGAAGGAGAGGGAACGGCCTCGAGTCTTCTAAGCCTTGCCGCCTTGAGGGAGCGAAGCGAAGAGAGGAGGAAACTAGGTATCTTGACGTCACGCGCCTCGTCGGCCTTGTTCAATCTAGAACTCTTTTTCTCATAATACGGCCGTCCATTCGAGATATCGCCTTACGAGTATGTTTTAGGGATTGTAGCGCCCCCCCTACATCTCCTGCATTGCTTTTCTGAAATCCGAATTTTGGTTCACCGGCCCTTTAACACGAAGCAAGCTTTTGCGCGTACAGTGCCATCAATTGTCTCAAGTGTATGCGGTTTTGTAGTCAGCTGGTTTCGGAAACTTACGTCGTCTGTAGATATCTCTGACAGCCGAGTTGCTTAATTGGAAGTCATCAAAAATGTAAGTTCTACGTTGCAGGAACCACCGCTTATCGATAAAGGATGGCAGCTACTGCACTCTCGCATTCCCCACCATCAGGTCGAACAAAAAGGCGCTAGTTTCGGTTGGAGGTCGGTTATTTTCTACAACATTTGTGGCGACAGCATCAGTCCGCATGCGGTGCATTCGGCAAGTTCGTTCGAGGCCGGTTCTCCGTGCAGCACTCCGCGGGTGCAATTGATTAGAACTCTCACAGTGCAAGTCTGCATCGCGCATCGGGAGCCCGTCACTGGCATCACCATCGGCCATTGTTTGACAACAGGCAATACACGCAAGTCTAAGTGAGAAACACGCAAAAGTAGAAAGGTTGTACGCGGTGCACAAGGGCGAGTATTTTATGACGTGCTGCCATCACTATATCGGATGCTTGGAGATCAAATAGACATTCGTCAAGCGTCCAAACATCGATAAAAAAACACATCGACGGGAACACCACCGACTTTACCGACGTCGCTTGCTTCGGTTGCTAACTAAATTACACGTTTAGCGACTGAACGGCACGCTCCGGGTTTCAGTTTGTCACGGAAGCCCTCACAGCAGTTCAAAGAAAAAGCTTTCACCAGGAGAACCATGTACAAGCGGTTAACACGATGCGAATGTCCCCAGTAAAGGCCTTTTAACTTATCGTTTGCTGAGCTCTGATGACTCCGAGATCACGTATGACTCCACAATAATTCTCGTTAACTCTTGTCTCAATAAACACACCACAGTTAACGCCCAACAAAGTCGCCCTCGACCCTCAATACAAAATATAAAAAAAGATTGGCATTCTAACGCGTTTAATATTCTTGCCCACGATATTAACTGTTATTTGCGGAAAACACGATAGCAGTTTCATGGCCGTGAACAATCTACTAACTTAATAAAATTAAGTTTTCCCGTTTCTCCTGTAGCATGCATTAGCTCACGTCAAGTGATGACGGCCGGCGGTGCCGCTCGACCTCAGCAATACAGGGGTTGAGCCTGCTGAAAGATCAGTGGTGCCAGCGCTATTAGACATAAATCGTTTATTTCCATCGGTACGGCCATACCTGCCGGATGTCGGGACGAGGCGCAAAACCGTACATCCGGCTAATATTGGAGCCGGTTTTCGGCCGAAATTGCGTCGACACTGGCCAAGTAGCGACGTGCTGTTTCGGCGACTCGTTTGAGTTATTTATTTGTTCAGTCATTTTATTGGGTCCCGGGCCACTGTGTACACCCCAAAAATGTAGTGTACTGTGGTAATTACACCTTTACGCGAAGGAGTATTGTTGTTTTACCTATTTATAAAAAGGTGTAGTGCATTATCACACGTTTTAAGAAACCTGTTGAAAAAATCACAAATTTTTAAGAGTGTAAGGTTTACATTTTTTTATAACTTTAGGAAGTCACTCGCTTACATGTAAAAATGTGTGAAAATGTTGATTGTGTATATAACTCTAACTGAAGAAAATCTCCTTCACTTGATTACAACGCGTGCGGATGAAACAATCTGTCGATGACACGTTGTTCGATGAACTGATTTGACCGCCAATGAGTGACGACTGCCATTGGAATTTAGGCCAAATAGTTCTGCCGGCGGCCGGGAGACTTGACCCTACCCAAGAATTACCCTGGTTCTCGTTTGTTTTCCAACATTCTGAATTGTATACCGGCTTAGTAGTACCCCTTCGGATATTACAGAAAAAAATGATGGCAGCCACAAAAACTCTGACAGACCGGCTCACAGTCAGGTAGGAGACTGACAGGTTCTCGCCAGTCTCCCACCTGACTGTGCGCAGAGAACTGCGCGCTCCGGTGCGCAGTCTCCCACCAGAGCGCGCACAGAACTTGTTCAACGGTCATGGTAGACGCGATTGTCCGCCGCCTCGAAGTCCGGGCGCCGAACGAAGCTCGTCGCAGAGTCAACACACAACGCCTTTCGATAGCCGGTACTGTCGCCGAAAGTCGTCGTCGGCGAGTTTAAAGGCTCCCGGTGGTCTCGGTAGCGACGCCGATAGTGGCTGAAGATAAGCTCGGCCACAGCGTACGCCGCCACCATGTTGACAAAGTTTAACTTCGCCTCGATCCGAAAGAAAGATTTCGAGCTAAAACCACTGCTCTCGCAAAGTTCGCAAACATCACTTTAACGTCAGCGACAACTTCAACAAACGAGGTTTCTAATCACCTTTTTTTACACGATCTTTGGAGAGATTCGGCACGTCAACAGGTCGCCTATGGACAATCTGCAATGCATTAATTTCTGGTTGGCGTAGAGATTTAGGAACAAACGGGCGCTACGTCATCGGCGAAGCCGTTCAATTAGCGGGCTCCTAGCGCCCCTCACGCGCTGCAGGTGCGCCCCGATGAACTTTGCTACATTCTTCCTCTCGCAAAGAAATGCGCGTTTTAATGATTGACACCTCGCTTGGCGCGACGTCAGCGTCGCGAGAGTCCAATTAGTGCGTTCCGCAAACTTCGGGCACAAAGTTCTGCTACACGAGTTTAGCGACCCTGGCATCTTTGGGCCCAAGCCGCCGAACAAATGCCAAACTTAGGCTTCGGTTCCCGATATTTCGCCTCTCATCTGGCAGCTGCGGGCCAAAATCACCAAACAAGTGTCAGAACTAGGATTACTGCATTTTAGTTCGGCAGATAAGGTATTCGATGTACGCGGGTGGTCTACAACTTAGTTAGATATAAATCAAGTTTTATTCTCCTCACAAATTTTGATTTCATTTCCGGTGTTTTTTGATTTCACCATGACAAAGGTGGGCTGAATGGTTTGCCGCAGCTGGACCAGGCTTTGCACACGCAGATTTTGCGGGATAGTTGTGTTTGCGCGTAGGTACACACGCCAATATCGGGACAAGCAGTGAGAATGGTTTGATGTTGCTGAAACCAGACATGTACAAACTACTCAAAAAAGGTAGTTAAATAACTGAGTATCGACACCAAAATCAATAGGAGTAGTGTAGAAATTACACATTTGTAATAGTAATTGAGTAAACTACTAACTGCTGTAAAAAAGTGGTGAGTTACTTTTGAATCTACTTTGGAAGCTACTTTTTTATATTTTTGTGGTAGCAAAATGAAGAGCAGTTTTCATCCGTGAAAAATTCAGCGAGCCAAAAACAAATGCAGTCATTTTATGGCTAGCGTTTTTACAAAAATGGATTATTCGGTCGTAGAAACAATTGACTTTCAAAGTTCTTATCTGAGAGTTTTCCCATTTCCTTCTAAAGACGTCTCAGCCAAGCTAAGAAGACGTTCCACCGTGGCGCTGAATGGAAAGGCAGCGTTGAATTTCAGAAACAGGCTGTGCAGGGTCGGGTAAGCGTGTCTCGGCATCTTTGGTGGACGGAACTCGGCTAGAGGGTCTTTTATAACAAACTCTCCTCCTTTCAGAGCGCGGCTCTTAGTGGCCCGCCTCCGGGTTGAGCGGCGTCGGCGTCGGCGTAACCGTGAGGTCACGCGACCCCCGCGGTCACGTGACCCCCTACCCCGAGGTCACGTGACCTATTCCCCCGAGGTCACGTGATGCCCCCCCCCCCGAGGTAATGTGACCCCCTCCCCCGAGTCACGTGACCCCCTTGTGGAGGAGGGGGAGGAGATGAGGGAGGAGGTTGAGGAATGAGAAGTGGAGGAGGAGGTGAAGGAGATGGAGGATGAGGAGGCGTAGCAGGCAGGATCACGGGGTGAAGAGGAGGGAGGAGGGGTATACCCTCCCTTCAGTGCCCTTCCCTCCTCCTCCTCAAGAGCTGCGCGCGAATTCGGTGTTACACGGAGTTTCTTTTTTTTTTTTTTTCTTCGGCAAGTTGAGATTCTTATGACTGGCCCCTCTTTATTCCCACGACGTTCGGAGAGTACGCTAAGCGAGTGCACCTGGCTGTCAAGGGATCATGTCTCGCGCCACGACGATGAGATCATTCGGACGACTGCGCGTCTTGTTGCAGTGCTAGTGCTGCGCTACTGAAAAAAAATTGTTTTGGTTTAACAGAAGATTAAACGAAGTTTACTTCGCCGCTGACGCCAGGTTCAGCAAAAGTATTTCCCAAGCATGACTCGCAATCCTCTACGGCGACTATGCTACCTTTACGCTTCTGACACGCCTGACAAGTAAAACGTTATCAACAAAGAGGAGGTCCCCCTTGTGTGGAAAATCGGAAGAACGTGATGGATTATGTGAGCAAGTATCGGCCTTCCTACGGTTGCAGCTGGAAGCGGGAACCTGCTCCCATGAACGGATTACCCGTGTCTGCGTTCGTGCGCTGGGGAGTCTGGCTTTGCATGGGAGTATGCGCTGACGGAGAGGTGGCCATGGGAACAGGCGCCACGTTGCGAGGTCATTCCAGTGGCGCCTACCGCGTAACCCACCGCTTGAGTCAGAACTCACAAAGGAAGACAACATGCAAACAACAACAACCCTCGGAGTGTCGCCGTCTTTCACGGTTTGCAGCTGGAGCCGCGGCGCCGGTGTGCATTACCGGATTAGATCAATACCCGACCAAGGCTTGTTAAGCATCCCTGCTGCATTCGTGCGCTCCGGTGTTATGTTTTGGCTGCTCGTCGCAACCTTGGCCCAAGGATGCCTGTGAGGTAGTTTCTACGGCTGCCGAGTATAAGTGCGTGGGAACGGAATGTGAGGGGCCCCTAGTTCGGGAATGCCACTTGATCCGCCAGCATTTTATTTATTTATGCGCTCAAACATTTGTGATGAGCAAAATTAGCACTAGACTTCGAACATACTTAGTAATTTGAGTAAAATTTATCTGAAAAACGCATTTAAATTAAACTACTAATTACCCAAATAAAGTTGTAAGTGAAAGTTAACAAGTTACTTGAAAAACTAGTTAATCTACAGTGGTCTGGGTAGTGTGGTTGAACTACGTTCAAGTCTGGCTGAAACTGCTGCCGTCGAGCAAGCGCTGCGCGAGACTGATATGCGCACGTCTCCTCAACAGATAACATTATTAGGCGGCGCTTTGCAATAGCGAGGGTAGTTCTGTGCGTGTCTTGCATTGCGGTTGAGCACTGTGAAATTCTAGCTATAACAAAAAGCGAGAGCGACAGTGGCTCTGTTTTATTGCGCCCTGTTCACACTCGGGGGAACTAAAATGAAATCCTCGCGGGCACAATATTTCTTTTTTAATTTGAAGCATTGGACAGCATCATCCCAGACACTCCTTTTCTTCACAGTCTTTCACTCCTGTCCCCCCCCCCCCCCCCGCACCTTTCCCCTAACCAAAGTTGACATTCCAAGTCTCGGGTACGAGGCGTGGAATGTTTTCAGTTTTGGGTCAAAATTGCAGAGCTTAGCTACATTGTTCTTGCTCCTTTGACCTCGCCTTTTGCTAAGCCTCCCTACCTGCTTTTGTGTATTATTGTGGCTGAAAGCGAGCGCGACGGCCTCATTAAGCATAATCAGAAGGGTGGAGCGAAACGCGTGACTTCACTCCGTAGGACACGTAGTACAAAAACGCTTGGACGAAAATTATTTTTTCACGTGACTCTTCTGTCGCGGTGATGAGATCTCTGGGGCTGTTGGTTGCGCCGTTTGCCAAGTTATAGAAATAGGTGGGCCACGTAGGTCCGGTTTTCGAAATGCGCTTTTCAGTGTTCTTTTGCTTTCGTGCGTTGCAGACGCGGTCGTGCTTTTTGGTTGTAAACGGACGGAATACGTCCATAACAATTTTTCCTTGACGGCCATTTTTTTCGCCGGAGTCCGAGGAATTATTGTGCCGTGTTTGTTAGACGCTCTTCGACTAAAAATGCTCCTCGCCGACGACAAGACGTCAGTTTAATGTGCGCAACCTTCTTTCTCGACTGTGTTCATAGGGTGCCCGAGTCGGATTACGCATCTATCAAGGATCACATTTATGAGTATGTGCACTGCAAGCATGCTTCTGATAGTAGTTATGTTCTTCTCTCAAGCCTTTCGGTTTTTGTGTTTTAATTTATGAGTTTAGCTTGGCATGAAATGAGTGTTAACTATATTTTATAATCAGCTTTTTTTACAGAGATATTTTACCTTTGTAAATATGCCGAGAATAAGCTGTGTGTAATGATAGTGATTTAATAAACTTTTGGGAGCGTTGTAAAAAATTTCGTTCGTCCGTGTATGTCTTGATATGCGACAAATGATATGCAACGTCCTATACAACACAGACTTGCACGACGTCCGGCCAATACGAAGTAGACGCATCATAGAGTATTTGCACGATATTGCGCGAACACTAGACCGGGTCAAAACGACTGTACGGTAATACCTGCCAGATATGGAACGGTGGTGCAAAACTAGACATTTGAGCGGTATTGCAACCGACTTTCAGCCGGTACTGGCACTGCACTTCCAAGTATCGCCATGATGATTGGGAACAGCAGGTGGTTAGATCTGACCATCGGGTTTCTAACGCTTATTCAATTTAAAATTTCTTCCGGAGCGTGTGAAAGAGCACTTCTGTGGCACACCGAAGAAATTCCAAACCTCGGCAGGCCTCTAGGTTTTCATTGGCTCTCCTTTGGCACTCCAGTGGCTAGCCGGCGAACAGCCAAACTTCGGCATGCCCCGGATTCTCCAGTTAGGATTTACTTCGGCAGTTATGGCTCAAGTCTGGCACATACTTTGGCACAACTCTTGCGGACCAGAGAAAATCCAAACTTTTGCTTATCCGAAATACCGTAATTTTGCGTTCCTTTGGCAGTTATGACTCCAGTATGGCACTTACTTCGGCACTTTTTTGGCGGACCAGAGAAAAGCTAACCTTTGGTATATCTGAAATCCCCAAATTAGGCGTTGCTTTGGCAGTTACGGCTCAAGTATGGCACGATTTCGGCATTCCGGTGGCGCACTAGAGAAAAGCCAAAGTTTGGCATATCCGTAATACCCAAATTAGGCGTATTTTTGGCAGTTATGGCTCCAGTGAGACACTTACTTCAGCACTCCAGTGGCGGACCAGAGAAGAGCCAAAGTTTGCCATGTCCGAAATACCCAAATTAGGCGTTGCTCTGGCAGTTATGGCTCAAGTATGGCACTACTTCGTCCCTCCAGTGGCTGACCAGAGAAAAGCTAAAGTTTGGCATGTCCGAAATACCCAAATCAGGCGTTGCTCTGGCAGTCATGGCTCAAGTATGGCACTACTTCGACACTCCTGTGGCGGACCAGAGAAGAGCAAAACTTTGGCATGCCCTAGTATCGCCCAACATGGGCTTTAGTCGGACAACGTATTTTGGCACTGATGAACGCCATGGTGCAAAACCAAACTTGGCCAAAGTTGGGCCATTACCTTTACCAGAATTTTGTTAAAGTTGGGCATTCCTCTGGCGTGCTTACTGGGTTGATAATGTTCCACATTGCATACTTGCAATATGAAACCTTATCAAGCCTGTTCTTAACTTTCCTCCTCTTGAGATTTCAATACGGCCATTTCTGCTGCGCACACACTGGCTACTTCGGCGAGGTAGAGACTTGATTCATATGAAGGTAAACAGGTGATGATCAATTGCTGAGTGTTGTCCGTGGTGACGTTCTCTGCTTATCAGACGACTTACCACGCTTGGTTTGCAAGGCATTTGAAAAGGAGAGCAAGTCAGCTGCTGCATGATGCTCTAGTAATAAGCAGTCGACGATCGCTTGTTCACCCTCGTATAAATCATGACTGTACTTCAAGCTCAGCAAGTGTGACACTTTTTTTATTCAGACTAGCTGTGGTGTGCTGACCGGTGTGTGTAGAGCTAGTTGACTTGTGTACACACAATGGCTGTGTGGTATAAAACACGCCCAATTCGCAACATGAATGCAGTCTTGTGTAGTCTCATTCATGTTTTGTTTTGGCGTGTATGTAATGTGTTCGCACGTTTTTTTTCGCATTTACCCACCCTCATAGCTGTCTGCAGAGATTGAGTGTGAAAGATGCCAGCAAGTCTCTAAAGCAGTATGCTCTGCGATTTTGGTGTATTATGCAAGCGAGGAAGAAGAGACTGCACGTTTTGCTGTTATGGCTGCGACATTGACATTATGTAGTTTTAACTGATCATTTTTACAACCCGCTACACTGAGCAGCGAAGCACCTGCATGCGCACAACGCTCAGTCAGTAGCCTCTAATCGAAGCACACATGCCGATTCAACAGACAATTCCTGGACCCCGATGGCCACTGCCGGCTGACCGTTATGCGCATGCCTCGTGGCTTTCTCACTCAGCGGCTAAGCGTAGCGGGCCGTAAAAAGCGCTCGGATAAATTTTTTTCTGATAAATGCCGGACAATTCTCAGTATGAGCAGCTGCTCATCGTAATACGGAAATTATTATTCAAACATCATCCACCCCTTTCGGACAGGTTTTGAGAGATGTGCTCCTGGCAGTATTGTCGGGCTAGACATTATTATACCCAGATCCACACCAAGAAATTCTAAGAGGGTTAAGTCAGTTGCCATATAGCTTGTACAAAAATAAATCTGAAACACACTCCTCTTCCTGTTTTCTACTGTATATAGTACATTGTCTCAGTATGAGATGGGTCTCTGAATAAAATTTACCAGATAAACGATATTACTTAAAAAATAGATGTCGCATACATATTAACCTGCATGTAACAACCACTGTACACTGCCTTACTATTGATTTTGTAGCTTTCAATCGATTTGCCTGAACTGATGGCGCCTGTAGACATCTTAATGACGATCGCGAGGGGAATGTTTCTTGAAATGCAATATCATGTGCTTAAGGTAAGTGACGCTTGCGGGAATTTTCAAGGGTTGTGGGGCATGCCGATGGTAAACACTGAATGTGAATTTGATGGTGAAGGTTGCTATTATATACTAGTTTGTGTGCAAGTCGCTATTTTTATTGCATGAAGTCTGCAGATCAGATTTAGTCGTCAAGCTGCTATTATGTGGGAACACGGGGGGGGGGTCATACTCTGCAATACATTCTATGCTTACCTGTGCACACAATCTCGTTAGTATGTGTACAACAATGACCAGCAAATGCCAAGTAGATGATTTGGTATTGTCTCAGTAAGATTAATAGATCGCTGTATTTACCTAAAAATGCTGGATGTGAATATTAGGGACTGCCCACATATCGTGACGAACGACAATGTTAAACTACATGCCGACTACTCCGCCAAGCACGCCCGTCTCTCGACATGCCCTTTTGAATTAAAATAGATAATTTCCCCAAGCCTTTTTCTAAAGTGGTCCTTTTCTGTACAAATAGCTGACCTTGAATATGAGATAACTGGATCGTCTTGGCCCCTTGGTCATCCAGTGTGTTGTTACAGGTCTGTCCCTTAGGGCAGTGAAACTATTTTTGTTATATATTTTTGCAGATACAAAATAAAATAAAGAGAATTAGTGCATTAGCTGCAAAAAGTTTTCCTTTTACATAGGCTGCTTGTCTCATGCCCCTCACCCCAGTTTGCAATTTCTGGATCATCACGTGCAGCTGGTATTGATTTACCCCGCCAATCTAATCTGTTGTACATTATCTTTACAGGTGCTGTAATGAAGGACTCGCCTTCCGGGTGCATGGTTGACTTGCATCACAAGCTGCATGACAAGTGTAAAGAAAATTTTCAAGGCCCGTGACAAGCAGCCTCTTTCATCCAGTGCACTCCTATGGCGTCAAGTTTATGATTACCAGCCGAGCTGCAGCTTCACCGCAAGTGATAATAAACAATTACGATAACAATTTGGTATGTTTAATTCACTACCATCTATGAGTGACAGACAGATAGGGCAGCTGCTTTACCAAAAAGGTGTACACCTATGCAAGAAATGTACTTCCATGCACAGTGCAAAATAATTAATTACACACATTATTTAATAACCCTTGTTATGAGCTACATATTTTTCTTCAGGTGTAAATTGCGCAAGAAAACGATTGTTAGCTAATAAAATAAGAGCGGGAACCGTACAGTTTTAGCCCACTCGCCTAGAGTCTTGTTGGTATCTTCCGGTACTGCTGCTACACTCGAAAAAAAAAGGTATCGCCTTACACCCTTTGGTCCCATATAATAAACTCCAAAACTTCAAATCGACGTATAGCATCCTATAGGCCAACAGACGGCAAGCAATTTTACGAGCTTGATAACTGTGCGATATATATTTTTTTTAAATAGCTAAAGTACGTACCAAAGACCATATAAAGAAAACACTGAGTTTTTGCTGTACGGTTAAGACAACCTTGATTTTGTTTTGTAGTCCATAACACGTACAATAGCTATTTTAATAAGTTGTACCACACAGCTATCAAACCCCTCGTAAAACGTGGCGCCGTCTGTTTGACTATAGGGTACTGTACGTCGAATTGAAGTTTTGGGGTGTATTATATGGAACAAAGGGCGTAAGAATGCACCCCTTTTTCTGAGAGTGTACTATGCCACGGATTTGTGCTGGCAGCAGCCCGGGAACTCGCTGGGACAAAACAAGGCCGGGAACTGTATGGCTCGATGCCGCTAGCGGCTAGCCTGGGTTCTTGCTGGTATCTTATCGTATTACTGGTACTACGCTGGGGATTTGTGCTGGCAGCAACTCGAGAACTCATTAGGACGCCCAGTGCCGGGCGTCCCAGTCGAGTCCCAGTCACTGGCCAGTGACTGGAAATCTCACTGGCCCGTCGTCGCCCCATGGGGCGTTTCCAGCGTCGGCCCAGAAGGATCTTATCGGCAGACCGGTACCGCCCCTTTCCCAAACCGGCGAGTTGAGCTACATGGGTACACTCATTGTTTTATCATCCCGTTCTAAAAATGACTGATCCCATTACCCGTTTGCAACTGCCATTTAAAAAATTAGAATCCATCTTGGGTATATTTGAAATTTACAATTTCTAGACCGCAGCAAACATTGAAAAAGTGCATTTGCGTCGTACTTTCAATTTGATATGTACAGGTATAATCTTGATATGTGAATTTGTTTCTTATTTTAACGTAGTGCTCAACTAAAAAGGCATACTACTGTTGGTGGGCACCGAAAACAAAGAATTAGCATAGCAATATATTATTAATATTAATATTAATTATAATATTATTATTATCGTCCTCATCATCATTGTCATCGTCATTGCCGTCATCGTCATTAGCACAGCAGCATTCTTGGACACCCATTGTGAAAATCCTGACATATCATTGGCACCCAATATTATACATTATGGCGTAATATTTGTTAGGGATATATATATATATATATATATATATATATATATATATATATATATTTATAAATCGAAATTCCAATATTGGAATTGTAATTTATGTGTACTTGGATCATCATTGGCCGAATAACAGAAATTTATTTGGTTCAATGTTGGAGCAGGTTGTGCCCAAATATTGCGTCATATATTATATTCTAATCACTCCAATATTGTGCCAACGTTGAGGCAACACTGGTGTGTTGCATGGGATTTCACCAGACTCTCTAACCTTTTTTATATCTGCCGAAATATTTCCGAAAGGTCAGCACCGCCTGACTCATGCAAGTACCTTTTTTGCAGTAACTTCAAGACGTCGCTTGGGAATGAAGTTATGTCTTTTATCTCACCACCTGACGGAAAAAAAAACGTATTGCTCGCCCTTGTGAATGTGGCTGGGAGAACAATGTAAAGCTGTAGATCTC
This sequence comes from Ixodes ricinus, assembly GCA_037355805.1. NCBI lineage: Eukaryota > Metazoa > Arthropoda > Arachnida > Ixodida > Ixodidae > Ixodes > Ixodes ricinus. The sequence goes on from JAZHYW010017266.1 coordinate 48,892, forward strand.
GTACAAAAAGTACCTTTAACGTTTTCACTCTAGAGAAAATGTTGTCCAACTGAAGCACTCCGGAAGAATTGTGTTGTTTTGGTAAAATAGAGAAGAGGGTCACCAATGACTGGGTCATAATGTTTGAAAAAGAAAAAAACTTTGTCTTGATAACAAAGCCTCAAGGTTCCATTCACTGTACCTTTTACCCTCTGAAGCACGAAAGAAGAAAGAAGAGAGTTATTATAATTTTCACATATAGGAACATTGAATTCTCGAATATTGTAACGAGATACAATGGCCCGGGATTGGATCACGATACAAAGAACACACCGAAAACGTATTCCAAATCTGAACTGGTTGAAAAATTAGTGAGGTATCGGACTCCAAAAACGTATCTGTATCAGAATTCAAAAGTGGATTCCTCTGCGGATACTGGCTCACATATCGTATCGTGTTACAACGATTCAAATGCTATAAGAATTTTTCAAATACTATTGCGATACATTGTTATCGCGATACTACCCACCCTAGCCCACGTTTGTTCCAGTCGAGCGGTAGCTGTAGCTAGAGGGCCGAAAAACTTCATAATCAGGATTTATTACGATTTACGCTCGATTCGCCTTGTTTTTTCAGATTCACAAGGGCAGCGCCAAGTGTTTTTATGTAGCCATATTTTTACATATATCTACAAGTTGACACAACTGCATCAAAGCAGTGATAGCTTTTGTTATAGAGATAGTGGAGAATTTAAAAATTCTTGGCGTTGTATTAACCAGTATTTGTCTTCGGATGACCGTGTAAGATATATATTTCCTAGACTGTCCAGGGTCAATGGATTAGTCTCACAAAACTGTTTTATTTTACCAAACAACGTTAAACTAC
>JAZHYW010017267.1:0-15261 GCA_037355805.1 Ixodes ricinus
CCAGTTCATTCCACCGTGACGTTACCTGTGATCAATGTTGACAGGGGCATCCTTATTGGACAGGGGCGTTGTGACATTTTGATGGGATTTAGGGTGACATCGAATTTGTTTAGAAGTCGAAGTCTTTTCGCATCCCTCGTCATACAGACAGGATGTCATGGAAGGGACCGCGGTCAATCCTTGACGGAACGTTTTTTTGAGCCCAATGAAGACTCCTCGCCGTCCGAAACAACTACCTTCAAGGCAAAGTGCCAAGCCTGCGGGAAAGTAATTTCGGGATCAAAAATTACTTCCACTTGAAACTTCAAGCTTTACCTCAGTTGGCGTCTCAAACAAATTTGAAAAAAATGTATTGCAGTATCTATATTTCTGTATTTGTATTTCTGCGCTTCTTAAAATGCATTCCTGTATTTGTATCTCCAATTACTTTTGCCTCTATTTAAAATGTATTTGCGATACGTATCGCGATACATTTTTAGAGATATATTTTAGTAACAATATTTCAGCTACTCTTTTAATGTATCCCCGTATTTTTATTTCCAAATACATTTTTGAGTACTTCTGCCCAACCCTGTTACAAATTAACACCATGATGTATAAGAAAAGAAAGAAATGAAAGCTCAAACATCTCAATTACGTGTCAAAGAAAACAAGACAACCGGAGAAGAACCAGTCTCTTTTTACCTTATCATTGACCGCGGAAAACGCTACCAGCAATCCGAGCAAATCCAGTGTGGTATGAGTCTCACGTGACCTCCGAGAGGGCGCAACAACGCGCGGAGAGCGCACTCACGTGACAACTCCGCAGCTCTGGATTGGCCGGGATTGACCGGGGCGTCCGCCGCGGCTCACTCATTGTAGTGCGAGAGGAAGAACTTTGCTTGTGCTGCATACTGACACGGGTCTTTGTCGAGACGGCGCTCGAATCCGAGTTGGGGAAAAACAGACAGACTCTCGAGCGTTCGGGGCCGTGTGCATCGAGGGCGCTTCGAGGGCGTCCGGGGAGGCGTTCATCGACCAGCAGTCGCCGACCAGAACCCCCCCCCCCCCCCCACCGCGAAGGGAACCGCTCCTTGAGCAGTGCGTGCCGAGCCACCGCCGCCGAGCGCAGGCAGTTCTCGGAGCGGTCAGGCAGCTTTTACTATTCCTGCTGTGTTTCTGTGTTTTGGTTCGAACAAGAGCGCGTGGATGATCAACGCGATCTCGGTATGGGGAGTTTTCACTGGCGGCCATAGCTGTGTGCGCAACTGCTGAGTGCGTGCTGACGGCGATCTTCCACAGTTCTCTTGCAATATGTATTCCGTACCATCAGGAATGCCGGTCTTAGCAGCCTATTAATGGGAGCTCGTTCTGAGCATGCGCTGTAAACACCGCCCTCAAATATGGCGTCCAGTGAGTAGCCCCTATTGGCTGTGTGCGCGATCAATATCGTCTTTGTGGTCTTCGTGCCACGATTGGCCAAATGCTGACCATGACGTCAGCATACGAATTCTCATGGACGGAAATAAGAGGAATGAAAGGACTTCAATTTTGACGGCGTTGGCAGTGTTGCTTTGAAGGCGGCAGTTTGATACTTTAGACCCATGTTACGGATAAAAAAAAACAAGACTGCGGGATGGCCAAAAAACATGCTTTTCGTGCAAGGCTCGTCAAATTATGAGGCGCTGGAGAAATGCAGCCTTCTGCGTTAAGTCCTTATTTCGAACACTTTTTGCTCGCCTTCCGCCCATTGAAAAGCATGCGGGAAGGGACTTAGAACGCACCTGGTATCGCTGCGCCGCAGCGTTCTTCCGCAACATAAAGTTGGTCTGCGTTCCTCGCCGTCACCATGGCAACGAACGCCGAATGAATGGAAGCACGCACGGTACCGCCGCGTGAAGCCAGCAACAGCTGACGCCATTTTACGAACGCCGTCTGCTAGCCAAAGCCGAACGCGGTATGTCAGATCAACCTCCTCCGCCGGTGCGCCGCTAGCAAAGACGACAAAGCTGAGACACGCCGACAGCCGATCGAGCAAGCAACAACACCGCGGGACGACTGCAACGGCGGCGTTTATTGGGATCAAAGGCCGCCTTTACCGGTGCGCCGCTAGCAAAGACGACGCAGCTGAGGCACGCCAACGGCGATTGGGCGAGCAACAGCACCACGGGACGACTGCAACGGCGGCATTTATTGGGATCAAAGGTGCGCGAAATAAGCAAGAACAATTTTTACTTAAATCATAACATGCGATATTCAAGTTGGGAACCACATACCTTTGCTGGGTCTTTCCTGTGAACTTTTTACAGAGACACGGGGTGCCGCATTCAGAAAACAGCTCCGTTTGCAAAATATGGGGGCCCTGAAAAGGCCCGTTTAAATCGCTACCAGAACCTATAACTGACGTAACGAGCACTTGACAAGCGGTTGGCGCATAAGTCGCCTTTATGCATTCAGGCGGGCGACGGGCTCAGCACAGCGGATCACTCGAAGTCACCGGGGCCGTCAGAATCATTGCCCTGTCTGCGTCGGGGCTCTAGATTTTGGCGGCCACGGCGACGAACGACTGGAATCTATCAGTGTTTCCGCGCGACTTCTTTCTCCTCCACAACATGAATTTTGCAAGGTGACTGTGACCAGTGAAATGGGTGGCTCTCGCGCCGTCCAGATGGAAGAGAGTTTTGACCTGGGCCCAGGTGCGATCCACCGTATTGGTATGCGCAAAAGTGTTCGCGTCGACAATGTGTAGCTTGGGGTTGACGGTGAGGTGCGTGAAGCGAGCGTCATCTGCATGCTTGCTACAGCCAGCCCAACAATCAGTGATTATTCTTGTTCTAGGGTGGACCCACTCGGTTATTAGCCCTTGCAGGGATTTTAGCGTCACAGGTCTCCACGTGAACAAGAAAGCAGCACCCGCTGCAACGCTCCACACCACCGAAAACCCGCTGGCCAGGCCTTAAATGCCCGCGATGGTACTTTCGCCGACCGAACATACCCTGGTCCTAGTTTTACAGTCGCGCCTTCGCCACCAATCATGCCTGAATGCTCAAAAACGGCATTTACCACAAAGCTCGCCCAATCAGTTATTGTCTTACTTGCGATATCAGTCTCCCGCTGAATGACGGCGCACGGTAGGTTCTGGCACCGAGGATGATTTTCAAGAGTTGGAGAAGCGTCAGGTGCGATCCTTCGAAAAATGAACCGCTCCGTACCGAGACCTGGCCCCGGCATTGAACTTTGACCGGCTTCATCTTGTACACCGCACGAGTCATCCACACACCGCACCCGCACGTGTAGCCATCCGCAGATCTATCGCGGACTTGCAGCTTGTCATCGCAGCTTCGCACTCTGGACACTCACGAAAACCCAGGAGCCAGGAGCAGGCCCATGCGCTGAAGCAAATTAATTGCTTCAAGATGATCTTTCATGGCGTCATGAAGACGGCTCAAGTTGAACGCCGTGGCACTGCGAAGCTCGCCTCTGGGTCCTTCCATGCCAAACGTCCCAGACATTGCGCTCGACCCCTTCCGATTTCTAAAAAAATATTCATGGCCTTTTGCCCCAATGTCCGTAGCCATGCCCTGAAATATTTTTGGCGAAATATTTTTTTTGATGACGTGAGCGCGGTTCGAACTTTTAAAAACAGCGTGAAACTAGGCATCACTCAATAATTGATGAAAAATCTGCTTTTTAGTGGAACACCTAGCAATATTTTTTCTTATATTTGCACGGCTTTCGACTTACAATGTGGTTAAGCTTGTGAAGTTCTGTTTAACTTAATTATTTTTTAAAAAACAAAAAAATTGAAATTTTGAACATTTTTGTTATTTTATTAAAAATATCTAACTGCTGCCGGGACTCAATATAACTTTTTTACCGGCTGCCCTGCAGGTATATAATCTACAAAAAAGGTTTAAAACCACTCAATGAAATGTTTCGCAGTAAACAAAAATCCTGAAGTTGCAAAAAAGTGCGTTTTGACGCATAAACAGCTGTTTATTTCACCCTGAGGTGGTCCAAGTAAAAATACAAAATATAGTGGGTTTGGAAGAACAATCGATACTCTTTTGATTCTGAAAGTTTAATCAGTAAGCGAGAAAACAATTTTTGAAGTTGAGCTCTCGCACCACTACCCGGCGTCGCTTCTTAACGCCTCTTCGCCGCACGGCACGCCACCTGCGACGATAGCTGACGCGATTAGGTCCAAAGAAAGAACGGAGTTTTCTGCCGCTTCCCCTTGTCCGTCTTTCCGGCTGCAAGGGAAGAAACGGCGGGTATCGTGTAACAATCGTTGGTGCCGCCAGCGCTTGTGTCCTTTGTACCCGAGGGCGGCTCGAAACGCGATGCCTAATACGGGCGCATCAGTTGACGTGGACTTCTCCTAAAAGGGAAACGCGATAATATCGCCGCGAAATCTAGCTGTCACGCATACTGCGGTGAAAAGCGGAACTATTCAGCGACGCAAGAATTTGCCGTGTCAAAGCCGATTTAAACACAAACGAGGCGTGAGCCTCCAACTGCGCCCGTTCGTTAACACCACATCGCGTCGTCGTATGAGATTGCCCGTTCACGGGACTTTTGTGTTGCTGTCTACATCTGTCCTGACGTCGAGAAGAGAGAGTGATTGTGATGTGTACGTAAGAAACAGCTAGCTTACTAGTGGATGCTGTTACCTGGCAGCGCTAAGCATTTGCTGATATCAAGACAGTGGAAAGTCCACAGGAGGACAGCCGCGCAAAACGGTCAAAATAGGAAAAGCCATAAAGCAACAAGAGTAGAAAAAAAAAACATCTTCCCACCAAGATGTACCCGACAACTCGAGGTCCCGCTTACCTGCGTGCGCACACTGTGACACCGTCGCACGCTTTGCCGGGCTTGACGGTGGCGGGCTGTGCAGAGAAGAGACGCAGGAAACGACGCCAGGTTGCGGCGCGAAAGCTCAACTTCAAAATGTTTTTTTCCTCTTTAGAACAAAATTACTTTAATTAAGCTTTCAAGAACAAAGGAAATAAACTCTTTTGCAGAAGTCACCATGTTACGTATTTTTCTTTCGGCAAAACGCAATTTTTGCACAATTTCTTTTTCTGCAAGATATTTAGTTGTACGGCCTGAAACTTTTTTTTTGTGTACAGTATACCTACAGGGCTGTCAATAAGAGTATTTACAGTCGCATGCAGCAAAGCCATAGTTTGTATCAAAACTAAAAATTTGCTAAAATGCTCATATATTCCTTATTTGTTTAAAGCTGCTTCGAGCATACCAAATTCCATGACCATGATCCTTATTACATAGCAGTCCAAATACCGTAGGGGTTTCAGGCAAAATATTCCAGTGCTCCCTAAAAAATCTTACTTTTCATTAATTAATGAATGAGTCGTTGTTCCACCCCTTTTACTAGTTCGAACCGCCATCACCCCATGAAATTTGTTTTTCGTAAAAAAAATATGTTAGAGGCACCACAAACGTTACGGTGAAGAGCCATCAATTTTATTTTAGGAATCGGAGGTGGCCGTGGGACCTTTGTCAGGGCATGGAGAAGTCCACGTCGCCTGATGCCGCCCTTCGTTTTCGCATCGCGTTTCGAGCCGCCCTCGGGTACAAAGGACACAACGGGCCTGCTATGGCTACGCCGCGCTGGCGGCACCTACGATGATTACACGATACCCGCCGTTTCTTCCCTTTCAGCCGGAAAGACGGACAAGGGGAAGCGGCAGAAAACTCCGTTATTTCTTTGACCTAATCACGTCAGCTATCGTCGCAGGTGGCGTGCCGTGCGGCGAAGAGGCGTTAAGAAGCGACGCCGGGTAGTGGTGCGAGAGCCCAACTTCAAAAATTTTTTCTCGCTTTAAACAAAAATTACTTTGATTAAACTTCCAGAATCAAAAGATTATCGATCGTTCTTCCAAACCCACCATATTTTGTATTTTTACTTGGACCACCTCAGGGTGAAATAGACGGCTGTTTATGTGTCGAAACACACTTTTTTGCAACTTCAGGATTTTTTTACTGCGAGATATTTTATTGAGCGGTTTTAAACTTTTTTTTATAGATTATATACCTGCAGCGCAGCCGGTAAAAAGTTATATTGAGTCCCGGGAGCAGTTAGATATTTTTTAATAAAATAACAAATCTGTTAAAATTTTTATTTTTTTTATTTTTAAAAAATATTTATATTAAACAAAACTTCACAAGCTTAGCCACATTGTAAGTCGAATGCCGTGCAAATATAAGAAAAAAATACTGCTAGGTATTTCACTAAATAGCTGATTTTTTCATCAATTATTGAGTGATGCCTAGTTTTATCGCTGTTTTTAAACGTTCAAACCGCGCTCACGTCATCAAAAAATGTTTTTCGCCTAAACTATTTCAGGGCATGGCTACAAACATTAGGGCAAAAGGTCATGAATTTTTCTTTAGAAATCGGAAGGGGTCGAGCGCAATGTCTGGGACATTTGGCATGGAATGACCCCTCTGGAAGAATAAAGCGCCGAGGGGGAACGGCACGCTTCTTTGCATTTATTATTTTTATTTGATCCGCCATTTTCTCCTCGTGACGCAATTCCAACAAACTCATTGGTTGATCGGTCGGACCACACCATCGCGTGACAAAACAAACGCCAAACGTATGTCCACAGACGGCATCGTCACAGAGAAGGGAGCAGTCGAAACCCAACAACAAAAAAAGTAACAAAGTGAATAAAAAGAAAAATAAGAAGATAGCGGTTGGATTTTCGGACGGCGTCTTCTTTGATGAGAGGCCATGCTGCTCTGGCTGCTCGAAAGGTTCGTTTTTTTTTTTAATTTTTTTGGGGGGTGTCACGAATTTTATTTGAAGCTGACAACGCGTTCGAACGGAGGAGGTAGAGTCTTGGCGTCCGAATTCGACGTGGTAGAAAAGAAAAGAAAATAACGACCGTATACCAAGACCGTTATAGTCGGCACTCGGCGAGTCCTAATGACGCCGCCGACGACCGTTAGGCCATTTATTTTGTTTCTTTAGATTTTGTATCGCGGCGACTACTTCACTGTGCTTCGGACTCTCCAGCGGAGATCCGGCAGTTTGAAAATAATTATTATTATTGTCGTTTGAAGGGCACTCTTCCTATGCTGCTTCGTTCCTGACGGCATAAAAAATTACCGCATCTCCACGTGGTGAATGATGTTGATTGGGGCGAAGCTCGGGTAGTGCTGATGATACTGATTTTGGTCATAGGTATTGCTGCTTGCTGTCGGCGTTGACGCTTTGCCGCCGCTTCCCGAGCTCTCAACTCCGTGTCCGCTTGGCGTTTTTGACGCTGTGTAGCAGCTTCTCGCGCCCTGGCCTCCGGAGCAGCTTGCTGTCTACGTAGACGCTGAGGCGCTGCATGCCGAGCTTTTCGGTCCTTTTCATTCATGGCAGTAGGAGAATGTGTGGTTTTCTTCTTTTTCTTTTTTTAAGCAGACAGATGGGATGGCATCTCAGAACCCCTACTCTTTTTTTTCTTCTTTTTCTTTTTTCATAATTTTATTTCATCTTTTTTTTCTCCAATTTTTTCGTTTTGCCCTACACGAGCACGTGAACATGTGCTCACATGACCTCACGAGATGAGCACGAGCACCCGACGCCGGCCTACGGCGGACGGACACACGGACATGGCTAGCCCCTAAAGGGGTATCCACACGAAGGAGAACTCCGCGGACGGATGTCGTGACGTCAACAACCCGGGAAACTCCGTCCTCGGCTCCGCCACGCGCCTGCGAAGCTTTCGTGCTGACAGAACGAAGCCTCCGCGCCTCCGCCAAGGAGGAGAACGGCGCCGCGAGGCATCAAAAAGGGATGACGTATGTCTCACGTGATGCGCGCTCCGCGGAGGAAAGTGGCGGATTTCTCCTTCGTGTGGATACCCCTTTAAGAGCTTCGCTCCCTAATATTCTTTCTGTTTAGATAGCAGGCGCGAAAAATCCACACTGACTAGTGCCTGAGTAACAGCACCCAGATGTTGGCCTGGACTCTGCATTACTCAGGCCACACTAGTCCGTGTGGATTCTTCGCGCCTACAATCTAAAAATAAAGAATGAGCATACACACACGTCACACGCTCACGGACCCAAAGTTGGTCCAAAAGTTCAGTGTCCCCGACGTGTTTTTGTAGCGCTTTAAAAATGATACACTGATACCGCCAAGTGTTCTCCGGCCCAGGATTTTGGTGGCATTAAATGGTCTACGGTCCAGCACTTGCAGCGTTCTTCTCATGTCTTCTCGTTTGGTGCTGTATTTCACGCATGCACACAAAAGATGCTAATAGCAAAGCTAAATAATTGGGCTAATTAATTATTGGACTAATTGTATCCACAAACCAATCCGACCTTGAACTAAACTTTTTATTTTTTTATACGTGGCGCTAACTTTTCCCACCCATATTTTTATGTCGTCAGGAACGAAGACGAAGCAGCATAGGAAGAGTGCCCTTCAAACGACGATAGTAATAGTTATCAAAAACTGCCGGACCTCCGCCGGAAAATCTGAGGCACGGTGGAATAGTGGTCGCAATAAAAATCTAAAGAAACAAAATAAATAGCCTAACGGTCGTCGGCGGCGGTCTTGCCGTACGGCATATATTGTGCATTCTCACTTTTATTTTCATTTAGACAACGTCGAATTCTGACGCCAAGACTCCCTCCCTCCTTCGTTCCAACTGTTATTGAATTAACAAATCGTCTTCAAATAAGGGTCGTGGCATCCTCTAGGGAAAAGAAACAAAAAGAAAACAAACCAGGAAGATTGCGAGCAACAGCTCTCATCAAAGTACACGCCGCCCTAGAACGGCTTCCTTTTTATTTTTTATTTTAATTTTTATTCACTTAGTTTCTTTATTTGTTGGCTCCGACTGTTGTCTTGGGCCGATGCCGACCGTGGCATTGCGTGTTATGATTCAAATAAACACCATCTTCCCGAGGGGAACCATGGGGTGATGCGGAGCATCGTGTTGGTTCCGAGGAAACAGTCAGTTGCGTGTCTGACGCTGAGAGATGGCGCCACCGACTGCCCCAGCTGTATCCCCCTACGCGAGCCTTCGCCGCGGCTCGCGGCGAGAGAAACTTAAACGCTCGCCGCTCGCCGTATTATTTTTTTTTCAGACTGGAAGGCAGAAGAGACCAGAGGAGGAGAGCTGCGCGCGCGCGCGGTGTGAGTACTGGGCTGAACGCACGCGCAGTGCACGCAGCTGGTAGAGAGAGAGAGAGCGGAGGGAGTAACGCCCAGCTGTTGGAGAGAGGGAAGGAGGAGAGTTGCGCATGCGTGGTGTGAGTGCGATTGCTGACGCCGCGGGACATAGACCTCGAGCAAGAGATGCTCCGCATCTAAAATTGTCCCGCTTATTTCGCGCCTTTGGATCCCAATAAATACCCCGTTGCAGCCGTCCCATGGTGGGCTGTCGCTTGCCTCGATCGCCGTCGGCGTGTCTCAGCTTCCGTCGTCTTCGTTAGCGGCGCACCGGCGGAGGCGGTTGATCTGACATACCGCGTTTGGCTTTGGCTAGCAGACGGCGTTCGTAAAATGGCGTCAGCTGTTGCTGGCTTCACGCGGCGGTACCGTGCGTGCTTCCATTCATTCGGCGTTCGTTGCCATGGTGACGGCGAGGAACGCAGACGAACTTTATGTTGTGGAAGAACGCTGCGGCGCAGCGATACCAGGTGCGTTCTAAGTCCCTTCCCGCATGCTTTTCAATGGGCGGAAGGCGAACAAAAAGAGTTTGAAATAAGGACTTAACGCAGAATGCTGCATTTCTCCAGCGCCTCATAATTTGACGAGCCTTGCACGAAAAGCATGTTTTTAGACCGGAGTTTGGAGATAGTTTTTTTTTACAACAACATGGGTCTAAAGTATCAATGTGCCGAGAGCGACAATGATTTCAAGCTTTTACCATGCTCATTACAAACACCGTCGTACTTGTTGTTCGCAAGGTGATAACGTCACGAGAAGGAACCGTAGGAGCATAGAGTTATTATAATGTACGCTAGAGGTTCTACTGGCGCTAGTAGTGCTGACGCAAATTGAAGCAGACAGCAACCAGTCCAAAATTGACTTCCGGTAATGCATTTCTATGGGAAAAGTGAGTGCATTTTCTCCTGCGCTCGATCATAAGAGCAAATATCTCAAATAATTCGTACGTAATAGGTAGCTTGGAACATTTCTCAGTCAGGCCGACGAAATAATTGATCAGTTACGGCGTTTTTCTTTCAAATTCATCGCATTAAAAACGGTGCTAAAAACGGTTTCGTACGTGTATTTTTGTGCACTGTCGGACACTGTTAGCGCGAACACGACGTCGGCGCTTTTCAGCGTGGGGGATATACGTGCCAAACCTGCCAAACGAACGAAGTACATCTGGAAGTTGAGAAAGACGGCAAGAACTACGCAGTAACACTGGATCAGTAACTACACGTGCATGTAGGATCAAAATAAATTGAAGGCCACGTAATCTATTCCGATTTGAAATATACCACTTTATTCTTTCTGCTCTGAGCGAAGCTGCTTGTTCTACGTTCAAAATATCACCCGCACGCTCGAAATCTTTGAGAACAAGTGCCCGATAAAAGCTGCCCGGCAGAGGAAACAATACGAAGAGACACCTTTCACAGCGCACATACTTTATTCTCTGCGTTTTGAATGCTTTTATCCGCTCAGCGCACGACGGGGTCATTTTCATATAGTAGCAGGACTGGCATATTATCCATATATAAGCGTCACCGGAATGCTGGCGAGCCTTGAACACACACTATATTCATTTCGATTGTAATTTTGCTTCGAATCGTCGCTTGTTTTTACACACCTGCTGCGGAAAACATGTTTGGGACTGAAATGTAGCGAAGTCAATCATCGTTCACTGATAAAGAAAAAAGCGCTAACTAAAGCAATCTACACTTTCACAGTGTTAATCAAGGTACTATCGCGGACAATATGAGCTGAAACAGCGCTCCGGCCTGTGCACGGTACTACCTGCGCCGCCTGTCGCATCACCCCTAAACACAGCGCACCCTGAGGCCGAGATAAATTCTCACTTGCGCTCACTGCGCCGCTGCGCTCTTCCGGCCATCTGATAGCGAAAATATTGGCAGACAGAACCACCATCACGATGCGTGTGCCGTGTAGCCCAATTTTCACGGTTTTCAGCTAACATGCATTTGAGTGCATTTCAAGAAAGCGCCGAAGTGGAAAATGCGTTGTCACGCTCGTATCTCCTCGAGGAGCGCTGCCTGACGAAGCTGCCTTTGGCCCCCAAAAGGAGCCAATCTGAATATCATCGAAAACATTTGGAGGCGCATCAAGGTAGCCATGTCACAGCGTCCCCTCCACCGCGCCACTGCCCACGCATTGTGGAAAGCAATGAGAGGTGAATGGGAGTGGCTTCGGGCTGAGCGAGACTTCGTTGCCGCGCTCTATGATTTCTTAACAGGCAGGATGGGAGCCGTGGTCGCGGGTCAGGGGAGACTGACGCGGTATTAACTACTGCGCCTCAGGACCCCCTGAAGCGGACTTCTGCCGATTGGAACAAAGCTTGATGCTACGGTTGCGACACACTGCTTGACGCCGTTGACCACGAATACATTTGTGTGGTGTCTCCTTGATCCCGATCCTTCCAAGCCGACTATTGATCTTTTGTGTCTTACATTGTCCTCTGCAAATATTCTTTCGATTAAGTTTCAATCTCCCTCTCCTGGCAAATATATGACTGTTTTTCTCACTTTATTACAACTAAAAATTTGTAAAAAAACAAACAAACTGGTGTCTTGTTAGCAACTTGTTTTGTTTGAAACAAGCACGTGGGCCCAGTAATAAAGAAATAATATTTTTGACCCTTTTCATACCAATCAAGGTTGCAAAACCTTCTCAGAAACATGTATGCCTCCCTCTTTTGTTAAACACCTGTAATCGAAAAAGAAACAAAAAAAAACGTTGGAGCCGGATTAAATCCGGCATACAGACTTCGGCCTATATTTTACGATGTCCTACTTGTGCATGCACCTATAATCAAACAAAAGCAACCTTCGACGTCTTTTCATGTGACTTTCAAAAACGAAAACCGCAGCTGAAATTTAAGACACCTCAATATTTTTTCTTCACCAGCCAGCGTTTTTTTCTACGGGGGTTCTGCGCGATAGAGTAAAATAAATCAATTCCAAAAAGAGGGACGACAAGTGTAATATGTTGTTCCCCCCACCGCCCTACCACACACATGCCCGCTGTCGCACCCGCCGTCTCGCTTGCAGGCGGCCGGAAGAGCGCAGTGGGGCAGCGAGCGCAAGTGATAATTTATCTCGGCCTCAGGGTGCGCCGTGTGTGCGGAGCAAGGCGACAGGCGGCGCAGGTAGTACCGTGCGTCGGCCGGAGCGCTGTTTCAGCTCATATTGTCCGCGATAGTACATACTATTTGGTACGACCCAAATAACCAAAGCGTTCCGTGTTATTATCCGAGCGAAGAGACAAAATGCACACGCGTTTTCCCATAGGAAGGCACAGGAGCACCGCAAAACTAGACTGGTTGCTGTCCGCTTCCATTTGCGCCACGGAAGTCGCATAGACACTAGCGCCAGTTGAACCTCTAGCGTACATTATAATACCTCTGTGCGTAGGAGGGCGCCATCAAAACATCTCGCCGCAAATAAACCTTTCACAATGGTGCTCTATACTTCGCTTCACCTTATGTTGTACCACATGCGAAGGCTAGAAGCGCGAGCTCATAGCGTTGGCAGCCGCTCTTAAGTCGCAAGAGCTTGTGTCGCCGAGATGTGCCCCAGAGCAAGGAGCTAGCGCTTGTAGCCTTGCCTCCGGTACATCATAAGGTAAAACAGAGTATAGCAGGTTTCATTTTCAGTGTTCGTGCGTAATGCGCGTGATCTGCTCGCTTTTTTGAAGGGATTAACATGAGCGAGCTGGGCGGAGGGGTTCGCACGCTGGGTAGAGCGATTCTATAGACTATTGCAAGCTAGAGCTTTATTTAGTGACTCTATTGCAAGCTAGACATCTGGCCGCCGCCATGTCTCTGCACGTGAGGGCAATCACATGCAATTGCTACGCTGTCAAGGCCCTTTCACGCGCACGCTTCGCGTGCTGGTGCTCACGGGGCACCAGTCAGGGCGCAAAGCTTGCAATTGTCTATAAAATGGAAAAGCTATAGGGTAGGAGATCGAACAGTCACGCTTCTGGCGGCACGCCTCAGCTGTGGGGACAACAAACCGAATTTTCTTGTTTGTTTTTGATCAGCGATGTCGATGGTGACGATTCGAATGGCCACTCCTCGTGCAACCAAAGCACTGGTAAGAGTGAAGCGCTCGTCTCCAGACCATGCTCGGCCAGGTTCAATTTCTTTGTTATTCTGTGTTTAGTAAACACCCGGCTGTGGGGACAACAAGTCTCGATAAAGCTCCCCTATAGTTCGATTTCCTGCCCAATACACGATTACAAACCACGACCTACTCTATACTTACTACCACTCCATCTGGAAAAACTCCAGCATTCACCTTGGGAGGGCCGAGTTTCAGCGGCGCCCTTGTGCGGGGCCGGGAACTCGGTATTTTCTTTTAGAGCGCAGCTCTTAGGCGCCCGTTTCCGGCTTGAGCGGCGTCGCCGTTGGCGTCGCCGTCGGCGGGAACCGGGCGCGGTGCATCATGGGAAATATCCCACAATGCACCGCGCGGAAAGGAGGAGGGAGAAGGAGGGGAGGAGGAAGGAGGAGGGGGGGGGAGGAGGAGGAAGGAAGAGGAAGGAGGAGGGAGGAGGAAGGAGGAGGAAGAGGAGGAAGGAGGAGGAAGGAGGAGGGGAGGAGCGAGGGGAAGGAGGAAGGGAGGAGGTTGGGGAGGAGAGGAGGGGGAGGGGGATGAGGGGAGGGAGGAGGAAGTAGAGGAGGGAGGGGGAGGAAGAGGGGGAGGAGGGAGGAGGGGGGGAGGAGGGAGGAGGATTTGGTAGAATGAGGAGTTGAGGAGGAGGGAGGAGGAGCACACCCTCCCTCAGTACCCTTCCCTCCTCCTCCTCAAGAGCTGCGCTCTAGTTCGGCGTTACAGGGAGTTGTAAACGGCTTTCATTTTTCGTATGTCTTTCGCGGTGCACTCGGGTTTGTTGAGAGTAGAGCCACTCTATGTGGCAGCGTAGCTGCCAGAGTAGCGACTACGACGCAAAATTATCTAGATGCACGAGGTCAGAAGCACCTATAGTGATCTCCATTTTGGTCCGGGGAGGCTGTTGCGGTAACCGTACTGACTACAGGCGACGCCGGGCGGCAAATCCCTTTTATCTAGTTAATATCTCCACGCGTGCATTGAAAAGTGGCAAAAGCGGTAAAAGACCTAAAAGACGCTTTGCATGGCAGTACTGCATGGCCCTCTGGAGGAGCGGTGCCTGTGTTTCTTCTGTGAAGTGAGGGACGATTTTGCAGCTCTCCGGGGACTTGCCGGGTGACGAAAGCTCGCTGAGTATCGTAGGTGCACGGACAAGGCGAGTGATTTCCGCGCCGCCGGGACGACGGCCGCTTCGTAGGGACGAACGGTACCGTCCATGTACTTTCGGGACTTCCCTCAGATGGGAACAAAAATCCGGTTACGCCGGCCACGTGACAGGACGATTGCCTTGGGACATGACTGCTGCTCGACTGCCCCATAGTAAGAGAATGGCATGTTTAGCACCATATCTCTTCAAGGACCCAATCATCAATTCAAGATGAGATTATGTCACCGACTGGCAGAGGAAGCTGACGCCGACAGCGGTATCACCCTCGTTTTGGGCGATGAACAGTCGACGGGGTTAAAGCGAGAAGGTACAGCACGGTGGTCTACAGAGGATTGTTAACGCCCTCAAAAGAGACAGTGACGCCGGTTATGAGGTGCTTCTTCGACAGGCCAAATGGTCGTCCGGAAGTTTACCGGCATGCAAAAAGTCACTACTTTTATCTGGCTGTATAGCACGCATATCCGTGTTAAAGGGGCCGTGAAAGTCATTCCACCTCTTCCTTTCCTTAGCTTTAATCCTCAACTCAAAAAAGAGAACAGTGGAACCACGCGGTCGCATACGCTAGGGCACCGGTGCGATTGGACCCCAGCTTTCCATCGTGCTTTTTTTAAGCACACCATAGAACTTGGTGCATTTGGTGCAAGTGCACTCATGTGCAGTCGTTGGCCACGAACGTGAATTCAAATATCTGGGTCGACGAATTGATTGTTTACGAGCGCATTACGTCCGAGTGACGCAGTTTTCGTGTCAAATGCGTGAGCTTCGGGAGCAATACGTAACTGAAATCAGGCGAAGGCGAT
>JAZHYW010017268.1:0-138423 GCA_037355805.1 Ixodes ricinus
TTTATTGAACTGCCACTTCTTCAGCCGTGTTTTCCTCCCGCGTTTTCAGCCGTCCCAACGGACGATTTCTGCTTGCCATGTTTTAGCGGCCGTAGTTTGTAGGTGCTTCTCAGCGATCGGCCCACGAAAATTGAAGGCCTGTTCGCACACGCAGCGGAGCGCTACAAGCATAACGCTGACCTCGCGCTAAGCGCGTGCAGACGGGAGCGTTCACCAGCTTTGTATCGCACCGTCAAAGCTGTTGCTCATGGCGGACGATAATTAGCTGACGACATCTGAGCAGCGCTACATCAGCGCTTCGCTGCATGTGAGAACCGGCCTTTATAAAAAGTTTTCGTGTTTTCAGGCCACGCTATTTGTAGCGGGAGCTCGTGCTGCCACTTCGATGCATGCTCTGCAGCGCGCGCCCGTAGCGGTAGCGGGCCTTTGAAAACTCGAGCATTTCTACAACAATTAATGGCGCCACTTTTCCCAGGATAGAGGGGCTTTATTTGAAAACGCTCTACTAGAGCTCCCTGTTGACTCCCTGCTCATTTAAGCGCGTCGTAATGCCCAAGGTGGCATTCACTGCCAGCAATAGTTTAGTTACAGTGTTCTAGAGGGTTGTAGTGGCAAGAGCGGCGGCCGCTTTGTGAAGATTTTGCGCGTAGACGACACCGTGGCGCTGCTGTTCTGTGCCCTAGGAGCGCGCCCCCGTCAGCCCCATCATCAGCGCTGTTCGGCGCTTACTACTGTGGTTTGACAGGAGCTTTTCGCGGTGCGAAGTAATCGCTAATGTAGTTCTGTATACTCCGTTTTACCTTATGTTGTACCGCAGAGAAGGCAAGAAGCGCGAGCTCATAGCGTTGGCAGCTGCTCTTAATGCACGAGAGCTTGTGCCGCCGAGATGTGCCCTAGAGCAAGGAGCTCGCGCTTGTAGCCTTTCCTGCGGTACGACACAAGGTGAAACAGAGTATAGATATTGCTACAGGAACGTGCCCCCGTCAGCCTCGTCGTCTTCTTCGCTCATCGCACATCTGCCATCTGCCAGAAATTCTCCTAGGGCACAGAACACCAGCGCCACTCGTGGCATCTACGTTGGCCGTCTTCACGCGGCCCATTGTAAGCGGGCGCCGCTCTTGCCACTACACCCTCTAGAACACTGTAGTTTAGTCTAGTGCCAGTAAATAAGCTACGCTTCAGAGTAACGACACTTACTGATCTTGTGGCTTAAAATCATGGTTGCCAGTTATCTGAAGCTTTATCTAAAATCACAGGAAACGCTTTTCCGCCCTCCACAAATGATTAAACAGTTTGCTACAGAGATAAGCAATATCACTTGAGCTCAAATCTATTGATAAGGAAGTCGTCCCTTTGAATCATGGCGATAAGCAGTTGCGTCTGCTCTGCACAAGCACCAAGATGGTGGCACCCACAGCAAAATCGGGGAACATAGACGATACTCTAAGCATGTCTCATTTAGTGGCTTTATACTCTATTTCACCTTATGATGTACCGCAGGAAAGGCTACAAGCGCAAGCTCCTTGCTGTAGGGCACGTCTCGGCGGCAAAAGCTCTCGTGCAATAAGGGCAGCTGCCAATGCTACGAGTACGCGTTTCTATCCTTCGCTGCGGTACAACACAAGGTGAAACGGAGCCAAGTTTAGTCCGCTTCTGCTGAGCGCGAGCTTACGATCAGCTTCCACAATGTTTCTGCAACGTGCATCGCACACCACCAAGATTGTTGTTCTTCTCCAGAGGATAAGTGGGGTCTCTTTCCGAGAATACGCTAAGGAAGACGACGACGACGGCACAGCTTTGGGTTACCTTCGTCTGTATCTCCTAATTCCACCTAAATAACTAACTGTATAACGATCCTACTTGCTGACATTCCGAGGTCTCCTACAACCAGGGAGGGATCCGATCGCAGCGCACAAGGGCCTCCTCCGAGGAGGCCAGGATATTTGCAAAATGTCCACCATGGCATCGAACCTACCGGCTGCCCTCGAAGAGGACCAAGGACAAGCAAGTTCCGCCACGCTCATAAAAGACGGGTACACGATTCCGCTGAAGGAAGCTCTCACCGGTACAATCAGCAGCTCCTCATCGACGATCATGTCTACCCACGACAACGATACCATGGAACTCGACGACGGGGAATATGAGGCCGTTCATGGGAAAAAGCGACGCAAGACCTGCCCGAGCAAAGCGCCAGCTCTCCAGGAAGAGGCAAACCTTCAAGTCGGATGTACCGTACTCTATGCCCCCACTGACAACCAGAAAATTGACTCGCTCAGCAAGTTCAGACTCACAGACTTTCTGAACAACGCTGCGCCAGGCATGGTCACTGTTGTTCGCGTAAACAAAGCTCGGAACATCCTTGCAGTCGACGTGAAAAGACCCGCGTTCAAAGCCGAGCTCCTCAAGGTGACCAAGCTTTGTACAGTGCCGGTGAGAGCCTACCTGCCAAGAGAACACTCAGGCAGTTTTGGCGTCCTTCGGGATATAGACCCGGACTATACCGAAAATGACATAAAGACACAGCTGCAGTCATCCATCGGCATAGTTGAAGTGAAGCGACTCGGCAAAACATCGCCCGTGCGTACGCGTAACATTTGCAGGAGAGCAGGCGCCCCAACATGTGAAGGTGGGCCTCGTGAGAACAGAAGTGATTCCCTACAGAGCACGCCCTCTGCAATGTTACAAGTGCTACAAGTTTGGCCACATCGCAGCTGCATGCACGACGGAGTCTCAACTCTGCCATCGGTGCGGCAAAAGTCATGACGGCATGTGCGAAGGCGCCCCGTACTGCGTGAACTGCGAAGGTGACCACGCCTCGAACGCAGCGGATTGCCCGGTTAAAGAAGAGAGACTGAGATTATAAGGTACAAGCTCGAGCACAACACCACATTTCGCGAAGCGAAAGGAGCCGTACATGCTAAGAGACAGGTTAGCAAGAAAATGACTGCTAAAAACACGCACTCATCTAAGAACACCACCAACAATGTACCTCCTCTGACTGCTGAAGAGTTCCCTCTGCTTAAGACACCGGAGGGCGCAAGTAACAAGTCCGTGGACGTAGCGTCCACCACGAACAGTTCTCAAAAATCATCCTTTTGGGAACAGCCAAATATCAAAGACATCACTTCGCACACGGTTTCGGAAGGGCATATGCCGACATCCAACCAGACAAGTGGAATGGGACATGGTTCTCCTTTTAAAGCCATAATTGCACTTGCGATCACTGCGCTTCGTAGACTATTGAACACACTCTCACCTTCGTCAGCGCTTCATCAAGTGATCGGGGCAATCCTTTCCCTAGAGCCCATTATTATGATGGCGTTCTGAAGGTCTTTCATGCTTTCCTTACTCGTGAGCAGAATAACTGTCTCTGTTTCAGACTAGTCACCGCCGAAATCATCACTCATCATTCATCAAATGCCTCATGGCGTAGCTGGAAGTGTATGGCTAGTGTCCCCGGAACGACCCATTCATGACAGCACACAATAAAACGACCAGAACAACCCAAGACACTGGATGCCCGACAATTCTGCAGTGGAATTGTAACGGTCTAAGACAAAGACTCACGGACCTCAAAGCACGACTACTGGAACATCCATTCGATATACTACTGCTACAAGAGCCACGAATGGAACAAAAACAAATCAAGATCCCTCAGTACACCGCTTACGCGACAAAGCAGACAGGCAAACATCCGTGGGCAGTGATACTTGTGAGGAACAGTGTCTACCACCATCAGCTGGACCTCACCAAGTACTGCTCAGAGAGATGCGGACTTCGCCGGGGTGCAGGTGCGCGCACGCAGAAAAGATATCGTGATAGTTTCGGCATACATACATCCATTGGGCAAGTGGCGACCACGTGTGCTGGCCGAGATGAGAGCGGAGCTTGGCACAGACAAGGATATGCTGATCGGCGGCGACTTCAATGCTCACAACGAGTCCTGGGGAGACGGGAAGACAACAGCCAGAGGTCGGAGACTGCAGAAACTCCTGGACACAACGGACTTCGAAGAAATTGGAACAGGGACACCAACATTCCTTAGGACAGACACGCAGCAAAGTGTGATAGACCTGACATTCACGGCCGGGACACTCAGACCACTACGAGCGACCCCTCAACCCGACGGGTGGGGAAGTGACCACACACCCATCGTAGTGCGAAACCTCCCTAAACCGCCCTCGAAGACTTGCAAAGTTGTCGACTGGGCTAAGTACCGGTCGCACCTTTCCAGCTTGCGCGCTAGTGGTCAACCCCTCACCACTCAGGCTATGGCCGAAGCACTTCGACTGGCGACTCACACGGTAAGCGTGCCGACCAACAGGCCAAATCCAGACCTAGAGTGGCTGGAGCTTCGTGCAAAAAGAAGACAAGCCCAGCGGCGAGCCAAGAGAACAAGGCTACCCGAGGACCAGGTCACGTTCAGGAGACTTGACGCAAAATTTAAAAGGCACGGAAAACGGCTAGCACGAGAACAATGGCAGCTCAAGTGCGAAACACTGGACGGAAGAGGAGGGAGCACAAGCGCATGGAGAATGGCAAGGAGCTTGACATGCAGACCGGGACCAAGACACCCCATCATCGGCATGGCCATCAAGCTGCATATTACCACACAAGCTGTGATAGAACTCATCGCGGACGCACTACTCAGTACCCCGTCCCTCCCTGCAGGACCGAGGAAACCACCCAAAGGCTGGATCCGATGGAGACCGCCGGAATTTCAGGCGATGACGATAGGACAGGAAGACCTTCATCTCCATGAGCTCAAACGCGCCCTTGCATCGCTGCCTCGAAAGAAGTCGGCTCCCGGACCTGACGGAGTGACAAATCAAGCGCTCCGAAACCTCGAAGAGGACGCCTTGCCAGACCTCCTGGCATACCTTAACGAGGTATGGACAACAGCATGCCTCCCGGCAGACTGGAAGAAGGCCACCGTCGTGCCACTGCTCAAGCCAGGCAAACCGTCAGACCAGCCCAACTCCTACCGTCCGATAGCACTCACGTCGTGCGTCGGGAAGCTCCTCGAGCGGATAATCCTCTGCAGGCTGGTGCACCATCTCGAGACGGTAGGAGCTCTGCCAGAGTGCTACGCAGGATTTCGACGCGGCAGATGCACAGCGGACGCCATCGCTGACCTGGTAACAGCGTTGGAGGACGGCAAGGCCCGACACCGAACAACAGGTGTAGTTCTCCTCGATATATCCAAGGCCTTCGATGCCGTTGAACACAACAGCATCGTGACAGAGCTGAAAAGACTGGGAATCGGTGGCCGAATGCTTGCCTTCATCCGCGCGTTCCTGGAGGGCCGCGAGGCACAAGTGAGTGCTGCGGGGGTCTGCAGCACAGTGAGGCGTATAACACGAGGGGTACCGCAAGGCAGCGTACTCAGCCCGCTGTTGTTCAGTGTGGCGTTGGCGGCGCTCCCGCAAGCAGCCCGGATAGGCGAGCGGACGAACCGTCCAGTGCACATGGCGGTTTACGCAGATGATATTGCCATCTGGGCGGCCGACCGAGGCTGCTGTAGGAAAAGCGTCCAGAAGGAACTGCAGAGAGCTCTGGACAACATCTTCCATTTTCTAACGACACTGGGCCTCACCCTCTCCGCGGCAAAATCCGTAGCCCTGCTCAATGCGCCACACAGGACGTACAAGTTCACATTGTCTCTACAGATTGCAGGGACCCCAGTACCAATAGTAAAGCAAGCAACATACCTGGGGCTGAAACTAGATGACAGAGTCTCGTGGCAACCAGCTGTGAGCACAGTCCTCAACAACAACAAGAAAACGACGTCCATCCTTCGCATCCTTGGAGGGGTACGAAGAGGCACCTCACAACGCATGATGCTCCAACTTTACCATGGACTGATCAAAGCACGAACGCTCTACGCACTCCCACTCCTCGACCTCAACCACAGGCAGTGGGCAAGCTTGGAAAGGGCACAAAGAGTGGCACTTCGCATATGCCTAGGCGTCCCACGGACGGCATCATCGCGTCACACGCTAGTAGAAGCGCGAACAAACACAGTGCAAAATGCAGCGACAGAGCGGGCTCTACGACATCTCATACGGATGCAAGAAACTCCCAGCACAGTATCACTCGTGAAGAATATAGCGACTCGCCGTGCACATCTTGCGAAACTCGTCAATCTTCTTGAAGAAATTGCTGGGTGCCCAACCACCCACATTACACTTCCACCGCCGCCCAGTGAGCCTCCCACAGTGAAGATCGAAATGAATATCGCGCAGATGGGTCCGAAGAGAGTAACCCCAGCGACAGTAGCGTATCAACACACATCACAGCACATCGACGAGTTCTACCACGGATGGACACGGACATTCACAGATGGGTCAGTGAAAGCACAACGAAGAACAGCTACGGCTGCGGCGATCTCGGAAGGACACAGCAGAATGGAGAAGCTGAGCTTTCATGCGTCATCCACAACAGCCGAGCTGGCAGCCCTCCGCCTGGGACTGGCAATGACGGATGGGAAACAACCGGGGAACTTGGTTTTGCTCACGGACTCTAGGGCGGCGCTAAGACTCCTGGAGAAACCCGACAGGGCACCTGCGCTCGCACGGGAGGTAATGGCCAAGGCTCAGAATCTCCAAAAGGGAGGATGGACGATCGCCTTTCAGTGGCTTCCGTCTCACTGCGGGATCGAGGGCAATGAAGCAGTTGACGCCCTCGCGGACCGGGCCCACGACGAGCCAAACTGCCCCACTTCTGAGGTCCCCGCCTTCGCAGACGCTCGCCTATTGACGCGGCGAATTATCTCTGCACGCCATCCGGAGCTCGAAAATGGACCCCTACCCGCTAAAATTCCCGGACGCCTGACGAGAAACGAGACGGCCGTCCTTCACAGGTTACGCACCAGAAGCGCCTTCACTCCCGCCTACCTGGCAAAATGGAAGGACCACCGAGATGACGCATGCGGTAAATGTAGGGTAACCGCAGACGACGAGCATCTTCTATGTGTGTGCCCCCTATACAAAGAAGAGCGGGGCGAACTAAGACAAACCTACTCCGCCCTCGGATGCCCAAGTGACACCCTGGAAGAGCTGATTAGGCCAACAGCAACAGCTGCCAAGGCGGAAAGACTGCTAACCGCGCTAGCCAAATTCTTGAGTCGCACGCAACTATGCGACATAATATAGCGACATTATACTGACGTTCCAGGAAGGTCTAACCGCCTAAGAAGATGGACATAGAACCTCACTCTCGAGTGCTAGTCGCCATGCGCAGGGACAGTCCGGCTTTTCCTCCGCCTAGCCGAACAATTGCACTGCAGCCCATGATACGCCTGATCCATACACGACAACGATGACGACACTATGACTGCCACATTCTCACTTTTATTTTCTTCTTCTTCTCTTCTTTTATCCTTTTCTCCCCTCCCCTCCCCCCTCAACGGTGACCTACGGGCCTGCATGGCCGCGCAACCCATCGTTGTTTTCTACAAAATAAGTAAAGTATAAAGCTAAACAAACAACAAACAAGAATACGCTAAGCCTGCGTTCATCGTGGCAAACTCGCTTTTCGGCCAGCAACTTTATGAATGTGTATTAATATTTGCTACAGACGTCTGTATCTACGAAGCAATGCAATAAAAAAGCCGTAGCATCTTAACCTGACTGATGGGAACTGTTCGTGCCACTATCATAGACTATGCCACTATACTTCGTTTCAGCTTGAATTCCAGACGCAGCCGACTTTACCAGGTAAAGGGGCCAATTAAGCAGTGTCAAAAGCGCAAGTCACTAGGCGTTTTCCTTTTGTGATTGGTTCAGCGATGATAGCACACGTACAGAAACATAACGAACACCATGATGGTGCACTTTTGACGCTATTTGATTGGTCCCATCAGCTCGTAGCGTCGACTGTTGTACGCTTGGCGGTACCGCGGTGCCGAGACAAAACTTTGAGATGAGATATCTACAAAACTACACAAGGCATAAAAAAAAAAGAATGATACTGGTGTAGCTGTAATGTTCTAAAAATCAATAAAAAGAACACAAAAGCGGTTTTATTTCACCCGAAAAACAGGAATGTCACATTTACTCGTGATATCGTTTGAAATTCGACTAAAATTGAAGTCCTCACTAGCCTGAAGACTCTTGGTATTGTATTAACGAATGAAATACGATGCGGCGATCATATTAATTATATTTCGCTTAAACTATCGCGTGTCGTTGGCTTGATGTATCGATACCGCCATCATTTGTCAACAAATGTCAAGCTTTTAATCAATAACTGTTTATTTTTCTCTCATATGAACTACTACCACCTAGTTTGGGGTAATAATACAAGTACAAACTTAAATAAAATACTTTTGTTGCAGAAAAAATGCTAAGAAACATTTTGAATGTCTCATACGACAACCCTAGTGGACCCCTATTTAAAAGTTTAAAATTGATGAATGTTAATAGTATATATAAATATCGTTTCTGTGTGTGTTATAAATCTGAAGTTAAAGGGGTCATGAAACGATTTTGCTACTTCTTCCTCCTTAGCTTTAATCCTCAACTCAAATGCGAATTGTGAAATCACGTCGTCGTGACATTCTTCGGCACCGGTGCGATGACTCTAGCTTCCACCGTGCTTTTTATGCACACCATAGAACTTGTCATTCCCCAGTGACGATAAGTTCCGTTAGGGCACTCATTGGCCACGAACGCGAATCCGAATATTCGTCAACGGATTGATTGTTGACGAGCGCATACGTCCGAGTGACGCGGTTCTCGTGTCCAGTGCGTGAGCTGGGCTCGGCTGTTGTCAGGTTGGCACCGCGCTTTGGGAACCACGAATGTATCACAGTGAAAAGGCGGAGAGCTTTCGAAAGAAAGAACGTACAAAATAGTCCGCTATATTTTCAAATGTTCGTACCGAAAAGGTGGCTATTGACTTTCTACCCTCTTTCTTTTGGCCAACTAAACGATATGCAATGTAGTAAAGTCCCAATTTAAAATCATTTATCCCAGCCCGAAATTCGTTTCATGGCCCCTTTAAAAGAATTGTTCTTAATCTGATATACCAGGCTTCTCTTGCGCCAAAAGTGCCAACTTACCCCACTCGCAGTTTACGAAATTGGAAGTTGCCTAATCTTAGAACGGCCTATGCAGAGCAAATGTTATCTAATACGCTTCCAAACTTACTTACTTTTCTTAGCTTCAAAAATATAGATCCTATTACGTCATCGAAAAAAGATATTCGAAATGTTTTTCCCAGTGTCGCTTTTTAGTAGTATTTTCCAGAAATTTGAAATGTAACTTATTTTGTGTTTTTGTGTATATTTTTAAATGTGTACATGTATGATATTGTCTATGTATGCATCCTTTTCTAAGCGCATTCTAAATGTATATATGTATCATGTGTTACTTCGTAAAACGTGAATATTGCCGCCTGATTACTTTTTTATGCTTTGTTTTTAAACCTATTATGTTTTTTTGTTTTTTTTCTTGTACCACTGTTGTTTGTGTAAGAGGGGCGCTGAGGACTCGACAAGCTGCGTGATGCAGCTTTTTTCCTCGGTCTCCGTCCATCATTGTTTGATGGGGAAAAAAACATTATTATTATTATATTGTAGAGACACTTTCTCCAACTTAAAGCAGTCGTAACCCTAAAATTGAAGAAACCAAAAAAAAAAACCTTAAGAAACCTTAAGAAACGCAGGACGTTGGGAGTTTTGATGTAGCTTATTATCGTTCTGCAGTCAACGAGATTATAATATTAGGCGATCAAAAGGCCGAAGAACAAATCCCGAAGAATATAAGAAGCTTCAACATATAGTAAACCACGCCGTGCGTTTCTTCAGCTGTCAGTGGCGATAGTCATCCAAGAAAGTTGGAAATCACAGGTCAAAGTATTGTGAAAAACGGGAGCACGGCATTGCCCCACGGTGTCACAATAACCGATGTGATTGCACACGGATGTCTGCTCATTGCGCAGGGGGCGACGGAGGCAACAACAACACCAGCAGCAGCCCCGTAATCAGTTTCCACGCGTGTCTCGGCTTGGCTATTAGCCTAGTGACGCATGGCCGGGGAAAATAAGTTACCACGCGTTTGCCGGCACCTCAGACCTCGCAATTACGGGTCGTGTTGATGTCGGCTGATGTTTTTGTATATACATTACGTATCCTTCCAAAGTCCTTAAGCATTTAGGTGCGCTGCGTTTCGTGCTACTTTAATACTAATAATAAGAAAAGTCGTATTTTTCGGCCACAGTGTGCGAAGAAACGAAAGCGATCTATAGCCCGGTTCTAAAACCATCCAACATTACGCGTTGCAAACTGGATGCTGCCAAAGTGGGATTTAGCATAACGCGAGTAATGTTTGCAAAAAAAAAATCTATTTTAAAGGCCGACGTCCCACTTTTGCCCGCCTCCTCCTTTCCCATATCCTCTCCACTTCTTAGCTTGCCCCAACTCGGCTCCCCTCGCAGCTTAGGAGAGGGGAGCACTAAAAGGATTATCTTCCTTGCAGAAAACAGAGGTTGTACGTCGGCCTTTAAGGAGACGGCACGATCATTTTCACTTCGTCGCGCAATTCTTGGCGACACGCCAGAACTGCCTTTTTCGCTCTCTTCGGGCGGAAGGCGGACGGGACGCGGGAAGACCCGACTTCCCCTCCTCGCGGCAAGAGTGAAGAAAATGGTTTTTCCATTTCTCGCGTGCGCTGCGACAACAGGAGAGCAAGGTGGAAATCTCTGCAACGCGTCGCCCGTAAAGCTATCGGTTTAAAATGACCGAGGTATCGAAGGTATCGAAATGTTTTCGGGGTGAGACCGGGGGGGGGGGCATGCAAAGTTTTATAACTACATATCTGATATTATGAAACCGGCAGAGTACAATCTCTAGGTTATTTCAAACTGTGAAACAGACGTTAGTTCGTCGCATCCCACCAGAACAAACTAGATTTTCTCTGTACGACTCACCCGCCCGTATCGATCTGGTTGAGCATCGCACCTTCGTGCGGTTGTGTATCACTACTGCGTGGCGCACGTTAGAGACCCCAGGCTAACCGTTGTACTGCACTGGCTAAACTTCTCATATACAGCTGAGACACCAGGCACCTGTTGACGCTAAGTTCCGACTGTATAAACATTCACACAACGTTAGTTATGCCGGAAGCAAGTCGTCTGCTTCTTGGTCAGGAGTGGCGGTGACGTCAGAATGACACCGAGCTCTTATTGGCTGATTGAAAAAAATCGTGGGTATATCTCAATGCTCGATGCCTTGAGGTCTACCCACTATTTTCTCAATCATCCAATCGGAGCTCGACGTCGTTCTGACGTCACTCCACTCTGCGCAGAAGCGGACGACTTGCTCTCGCTTTGAGATGAGGGGTAACTATAGGTGGAGCCACTTTATCAAATTTAGCCATGTCATCTGTTACCAAACGACTCTTGCCAGTACAATCCATTTACGCGCATTAAGGAATATTCACACGGGGGTTGCTTTTCGGGAAGGGATGTGTGTTACGTCAGTGATCGGCGGGACCAGCGGGACTCCTCCCCGACTCCGGCCTTCACACGAACGGCGCGGAGCCGGGAGGGATGTCAGTGTTATCGGACGCATTTAGCGGTCGCTCTCTCGACAACAGGGCTCGCTGCGCGCCGACGAGAGTAGAAAAATGGAGGCGTACATGAAGCGGCGATTCGCGATTACGGCAGCAGCGCAGAAGACGCAGAAGACGAAAAACTGCTTTCTGCTAAAAAACGAACAAAAGATGCTTCTTGAGTGGATGGGTGCACCGCAAAAAAACATGGAAGCCAAAACGAGTGGTGTCATGAGCGGCTTGAGGGCAACGTTACTAGAGTACCTAAGTTGTGGAACACCCGCGGACCCTCACTCACTTCAGTCCGCTTCCCGTCGTTTGAAGCTCCATCTAGATTTTTCGTTTTTCAAAACTGTGTGTTCCATAGACAGCGTTTTCCATCAGAGTACGATGAAACGCCATCTAGACGTCGTGCTTCCAAACATACGTGTTCTATCAAATACACTGCAGTTGCCATATAGCGGCCCTCCGGCGCGTTCAACGACGGAAGGTGAGCAGTGTGGGGAGAGGGGGGGGGTGTACCGCTTGTGCAAGCAGCGTCTAAGGGCAGTTCCGTAACCGCCCTTAGACGTAATCTAATAATGCTGGCGTGAGGACGGGGTTGTGACGAATATCAAAGACTCATTGGGGCGCCTTGGACGACAAGCGCAAAAGCGCAAGCCAGAACAAGTTAGAGCGATCCCGATGCACTACCGGTATCCCGCGAAGCAAAATCTGTAAAGTTGTTTGACACGCCAACGAGATACAGCCAATTTCGAAGAAATTCCAAGTCCGCGCAAAGGAGTGCCGTTGAAGTACCACGTGGTGCGCATCCCGGTAAGCAAAGCGAGGAATTTATGCCCCGTGTGAGATACCCCACTATGTACTGTTTAACTGACTTTACACGACACGCTCGCTCTTCTTTATACATTCATTATCTTTTGTGCCCAGGTGCGATTTCCCGCACACAATGATGGACACGGCTTGCTCCTTTCATATCGCCACACGCAAATCGGACTCCTGGCCCGAAGAGTCTCTGCCCCGCAGCGGGGGCTCTCGGATGGTGCCGGGTATCCCCGGAATGGGGTAGGAACTCCTCGGGTCAGGAGTCCGACTTGCATGTGGCGTGATAGAAAAGAGCAAGTAACCAAGGCGTTTTGTATTGGTTGAATGGGGTGAGCTGTGTGATTAAGTTGAGAGTGATACACGGTGAGTAGCGTGGTTGCGAATTGCACGCAATACGTTGCGTGAGGGCTGGTTGCACGTACCAGGTTGTTCAGGGCGTGGCACCAGGTGCGACGTCCTGTGCAACTTGGTGCGTGCAACTAAGCTCTCCAGCAACTTATCGCGTGCAATTCGAAATCACGCCACTCACCGCATGTCGCACTCACTCAAACGCGCAACTCACCGCGTGCCACTCTCAACCAAGCAACTCACCGCGTGCAAACCAACGCAACTCACCACGTTCGACCAACACAAAAGAGCACGCCACGACAGGCAAATACGCCACGAAGAATGGAAGTAAATTTTCCGCCATCTCCTCGTGCACGGGCTGTCCACGGAAATGTGACAGACACGTCTATTCCAAGAAACCGTAGCTAATATGGCTGCCTGCAGACCGCCTTACTTTCGCGACAGGCGTGACATTAACCAACCACACCCACCGGCAGTATAATAGTGTCCCCTGCCCCGTGGGACGGCAGCTGAACGTGATGACGCGTGTACGTGAATCAGTTCACTCACGGCTAAAAAACGAAAAACCAAAACGAAGAAACGGAGGGACAGGTTACGGTGTACGGCTCGTTACGGGTCACGCGTATAGTATTTCTTTCCGAGCTCGCGCTACGCGTGAATCAGGCTAGCCCTCGGGAAAGCACTCACGACAGCCGTATATTACGCGTTGGAATTGGATTTTTTGTACTTGGGGCTATAGGGGTGCGCGCGCTACGCGTGTGCACGGTGACGGAAAAGTCCGACTTAAATACAGACGTGCCATAGCGTATTATGTTTTTGTGTGTTTGTTTCGGTCTCCGTTTTTTTTTTCTTTAGTTGTCGCAACTGTGTTCCGAATGTCGTGGTTTCCAAGTGAGGAAAGCGCGACTTGTGGACCTTCGCAAAGTCGGGTCTGCGGTAGTAAAACTTCGTATGAGTTTGTACCTGTACGTTTACCTGGGTGCCGGTAGTTGTGCCTGCGTTTGTGGTATTATATATATATGTGTGTATGTGTGTGTCTGTGTGTGTTTGTGTGTACAAACGTCCGTGCCGGTGCACGCTTTCGCGCGTACAGCGGAACGCCAGGTGCGGAAAATGGCGTGTCGGAAAGAAAAGCGGAAAACGAGTTTGGAAGGCGTTAAAAATAGCGCGTCTACGAGGTGTAAGCGCGGTGGTCCCACTTCCTCCACTTTGGCACGCACAGTGGCTGCGTGTTGGCACCGATGTAGAGCGCCTTAAAACGGAAACCTTTTCGCCTTTCTTTTCTTGCATCATAAGTCGGGTCTTGCAAACTATTCGCTCTAAAATACTATAAGCGTCCGATACGGACAGTGTTTTACGTTAGACGAAACATACAAGCATATGCATATACGCTGGTAGCAAGAGTGTTTAAAGGAGCTGTGCAACGATATTCAATTGGAATGTTTTTCACTTTACACGAGCTTACTGGCACTAGTGGGACTCAAGGATACTAGCACGCAACGCCACTGGCCAAGAAACTTCTTTGTTGCGGTGTAATTTCAAGGACAAAAGCGATCATTTTCATTCAATCTCTCCTTTTCAAAATTTGATGACGTAACGTGGGGATCGCAGTACCCTCCAGTGACGATATTTGAATGCGGTTCATAGATTGGACCCGAGCATTGCGTGGGCACTCGATTTGGGCTCGTGATAATTACTAGCTCGAGAAGCATTCGGGTAGTGGCCCGTGTCCAATCGCTGCAACGACGACAATAGCCGAGCCATAACAATGTCTGGAACTCAGCGCGTGTCCTGTGCTTTGCCAACCCCAGCGCGTGGCTATGATCAACATTGGCGGCATATAATCGGCTCCAGATCACGTGGCCGCTTGTTCTGGCTGCGAGTTGAGGGGGTGAACGCTGCTCGTTTTTCTTTATTTTTTTCTGGGACTTCTATTGCGTGGGGTGAAAAACAAACGCGTGTTTCATAGGTCATTAACGTCAGGGATCCGTTCTAAGCGGTATTTGTGCAAAGTACAAAAATTGTTGCATCGCCCCTTTAAGTAATAACGTGACAAAATTAATTTTGTTATTCAGTGCGTTGCTTGTTTTTGTATTTGTTCACTCTGTGTCGGCTACTGTGTTTCGTCATTTTGTATACTTTGATCTTATCGCTAATAGCCTTCAGTGTTTTGTACTCATCAATTACGCTGAAAAAGACTCCAAATCTGTGTCGTATATAGGTACTTGTTGGTTCACTACGAGCTCATCTTCACTTTACTGAGGTGGTAAAGGAAATTTTCTAAGCTTCCGTTAAAATCCTTAATAACATTATTCATATATATATATGAAGTGCAGCATACAATAACTGAGAAACAATTACACAAAGTAAACTAAAGTTGGGCAGCTTGTGTGTCAAGACAAACGAAAGGCATTAGGTTTCAATTATGCAACACTGTTCTTACAACCACAAGCATCTTCTCCACCATACAAATACAAAAAAGAAGGTTCGACATAAAATAAGGTGTGGAGTCAGTTCCAGCCTGAATTTATTTTAAAATAACTGTTGGGATAGTTGGTTATTCATTACAAAATTATAGCGCAAAAGATTAGGACAGGAAGTAACAATCCCTTTTTCAGGGATTCATCTCACCCAATCACTTAGTTCAGTTCGTTCACCTCTATCATGATACAAGCAGTAAATAATCAGTTGTGAGTAGCGCTCATGTCCCGTCCCCATGTTCCTTTCTATAATTTTGTAATGAATTTATTTTGCCTTGAGATTTCACCTGGCGTCGGTCTCTTCTATATATAAACAATTTAACCACTTCAATACGACTACTAACCTGGGGTCTTTAGACTGCATCACGCAGTAGTGGTTACACGACCGCGCGCCGGTACGATGCTCATCCAGATCGAAAGGGGCAAGGGCAATAATCTAACGCAAAAATGCAAAACTCAGTGGTAAAGTGGCTTTTAGCATTGCTATTCTACCTTTCTATAAACTCTTAGAAAAGCAGCGCCTAAATTATCCTAGCAACGAATAGTTTCATCTTGTCAATCTTACAAACTTCAACTAGCTCGTAAGGAAGAAATGCCTACGCGTCTCATTTTCTGTAGAGCACCGCTAACAGTTAAATCACAAGGCCCAAAAATACCGTCCGGTTCAAAAACGCAATCTGAGCCAATGCGCACGACGTTTTGCTTCTTAGTGTTACTGGACAAGTCGCGTTTTCGAATGACAACGCGTGTTCTTCCCCTCGCAGGTCGCTGGACATAAAAGAACTACTAGCCTGCACTACGTTGGCCAGATCCAAGCTAGAAATAGGATACGCTTTTCCAAAATGGTCTTTATGGCAATCACACTTAAGTAACACCCTCGAAGCCGTTCCAAATAGATCACTTCGTTTCGTTTATTCTGACTACCGTGTTCTCCGGACCATAGTCCGCACCCAGTGTATATATCGCCCGCAAAGGAAAATTTGGGGTCAAAAGTAGAAGTTTTTGCTTAGATCATCCGCACCCGGTGCATTGTCCGCACTTAATGCCTATAGTCCGAATGTAAAAAAAAAAGTATCACGTACCGCACACCTTGACAAATGCCCGCTTTATTAGCTCACAAAGAAGCTCATGTCGTACATAAATTAACGTTAATATATTTCCCTTGTTCACAAAATCCTTCACGTCTTGTCAAAGTGAACGACCTAGAAAAATACAAAATCTTGCATAGTCCGTGCCTGTGGATAGATCTCACCGGATAAAATTTCAACTTTTAAACGTCTATAGTCCGCGAACTATTCATAGTCCGGAAAATAGGGTACTCTCCACATACTAGCAAGGGGTGGCGAAACTGCGGCTCGCGAGCCTCATGAGGTTCTTGAGCCTCATGAGCCCCAAGTGCGGCTCGAATCTCCCTCGTAACTCCCCCCCGGCCCCTTTTTTTCCCCCACAAAAACAAAGAAGAAAAACAATAAAAGGAAAGACATATAGGAAAAAAAAAGGCAGCTTGTTCTTTGTCAGCCTGATGCCATCACCACTCACACCGGTCTTGTTTTAAGAATGGAAACTCAGAATAAAGAAACACATACTGAAAAATCGCTTTGTGGATAAAATTCGCCGTGGCAAATATATATATATATCTTCAATGCCTTATGTAATATTCTCTGCGGGTCCTTGAGAAAATTAAATTGCGATTATGATTCCGTATATCGCATTGATTGGCCAACCGAGTGCCCTGCAGGAAGTAGACGCCCCGGTCATTTTTTCAGACTGTGCCCTTATAAGCCAACCAACCAACTTGCATACTTACTCCCGGATGCATACTTCCACGTGTGTATCCACCAAGGAATTCCCAGATAAGTATATTTTTTTTAATTTCTTTTGTCTTTTTTCTCATATTTGGCATATTTTATAACGTGATAATTAAATCTGTATGCATTCCCGCTGAAATGCCACGTTTTAAAAACACGATCACAGCCCCAGTTTACGGCGGAACCCGCGCACGTATTCGCGCAGCGAGGCATCACGAAGCGTGGGATCCTCACGCAGGCGCCGCTGTTAGACGGAACTGGAAGTAGGGTTCCACGCGCAGCTGGTGTGAGTTGTTTGGCAGGACGTTAGATTAAAGCCCTGCGCTTTCAAACGCGAGACCGAACACCAACACCCGCCGAACAAGCCCGTCCGCACTCATTAGCTTAGAGCCGTGTGAAACGGACATAATATGACCCCCACGCCGCGGTTAAGCCGTAGCGCAATGCGGAAGAATCGTGAAGCCCTTTGAGCCTTAGCTCGCCGAGTTCTCTGCGCTTAAATTACCTCTATACCTGTCCTCCCGTTCTCCGCATACGCTCCAGCTCGGGACGCTGGGGTCTCAAGACTGAATGATGATTTCTGATTTGAAAGTATTTGAGCAGAGGGGGCGTCGAAAGAACCGGGGTGAAAGTTCACGCTGCATACTCTACAGGTCCATTTCCAATTCTACTCGCGACGGTTTAAATATGACCATGCGTTCTACTGAGATGCTGAATACGTTTCTGTTATGACTACTACAGCGCTACGCGATGCGTGCTGAAGATCTCTGGCTAACAATTCCCACTGAAATGTACAGAACTGCCCCTAGCTATTTGGCGGGAAAATAAGCCGCCACATTTTAAGGCGTTCTTATTTGTAGTTGCCCTAACATGTCACGGAACCAATTTGGAAGTTTAAGTTTTAGGTGGCGGCAGGACTTTCGGGTTTAATTTAACACTTCTTTGTGAATAAGGTGACATTTTGAGAAACGGGTGCGGTGTTGCAATCGTTCCACTATCGAATTTAGTGCGACATGTTTAGTCATCTGGAGAAGGAAGAGGCAAGGTAATCCACAGCGGACACATAACTGACATAGGGATAGTCCGTAAAATGGTGGTATGATACTCCTGTTTCACTGGCGCTTGGAAGACATCCATAACAATCGTTTTTCAAAGAAAAGGCGAGGATCTCGACTCTGCGCGGCCCATCGGCGTGTGCTGTTTCGGCGATTTTCTAAGGAGTTTGTTCCCACCGCCTTTAACGTGTGTCCGGTAAACGGCGATATTCCTTCGGGTTCATTGAACAATACAAAAGTTATCCTTTTCTTTTTACTTTTTTTTTTCATTTGAAGGTTCCTATCTTGTTTGAAACAAAAATTTGTATTGTTCAAAAATCCGAAAGATAGAGACAAAAAGCGCATACTGTCATATTAGTTGTCTTTTGGACTGTCCAAGATCCAGAAGACGGCTCCATGCATGTATGATTCGAGAATTTGAGAAAGCACATTGTTCTTACTCCTGATGACATTTTACCCTCTCCGAAGAACCGTTTTAACGCATGTAATGCTTTTTAACGTTACCGCCAAATCCCGAAATTCTGTCCCTCCGTCCATGCATTTCCCGCTAAATTTGGCGGGAAATTGATGTCACGTGACCTATACACGAATTCAGTTTCCCCGCTAAATTTAGCGGGATATTTGATGTCACGTGATCTGCACTCTAAAAAAAGCCCGTGCGTCTACTTTCTCGCACAACACTCGGAGAGCCAATCGCCGCAACTTACGGAGGCAACTCAGCGAACGACGATGCCGAAACATATGTTTAGATAAAAAAATGCAGTCTGAGTTGTGGCATTGAGCAATGCAAAGCGTCACGCTTGCATTGCTTAATGTATTTCTTGAGCGCCGGTGAAAGCTAAGCACGCGCACTCTTCACTCTTTAAATGACACCGAAAATTGACTCCGAGTATATTAAACGGAGCACTTGACGTGTGCTGATTACAAAATTTATTTACTGTGCTATTAGTGGCGAAATGTTTTGGTGGCGCCCCCCCTTTTTGTGGTTACCGCTCGTGACGTCATTACCTTCCGAACAACAAGTTCGATGATGTTTATAATTAGCACGGTGGAAGCTTGAAATCATTGTGCTCTTAAAGCAACACCGCTAACACCGTCAAAATTAAAGTTCTGACATTCCTGTTATTTCCCTCGATGAAAAACCCTTTGCTGAAGTCACAGTCAGCATTCGGCCAATCGTAGCAGGCCAACCACAGCGACACTTTCGATCGCTCGCGTCGCCAATACGGTGTTTTCGCTGACGTCAATCTGTCATTTTGTTGTGAGATGCCAGCGTGATGACACTTATAAGCTTTTTGTATATTACCAATCTGAGGGTGTGCTGTGAATCTTCGTAGTGCTCGCCTTCTGCACGCGCCAGGCATGCTCATAACAGCAGAATGGTGGCCGAAATTATCAATGAAAACACCCCTATACGCTCGCCATGGCTAAAGCGGGGGAGACCTCCGCGCCTGGCGAGTTCAGATTTTCATACGCTCAGCTGGCACCTCACATGATCGCAGAAATGCCTCGACCGCCAACGATTTTCAGAAGCGTTCAGATCCACCGACGCGACTTTCGTCTGCAACCCGATCGTCAAGAAAGGCCAAGCGGGTGCACGGTATACGGTCTCCATCCCGAACCCGGAGGTTATTGTCGTCCGTTTGTCCATCTGGAAGTATTAAACCGCAGTCACGCTACTTATGCATCATACTGTTAACGAACTATATGTCCGCTGTAGTCACGGTGGCAAATTGTCTCCGGAGACGCAGCAGGCATGTCTACACACGCCGTGTTCGGTGCCATCATCATCATCATCATTTATTTTCCCTGAGGGCCCGTGGTGAATTATACAAGGGGTGACAATAGAGCAAAAACAAATAGAACAGTAAACTACAATTATAACACTGTTAGCTAGCTAGGTAGGTTATATAAAGAGAGGGTAATGACTTTAAAAATTTAGTAGTATCATTAGTAGAAACGATGTTATGAGGTAGTGAATTCCAATCCTCGATGGTCAATCGTAGTGTAAAACTCTGGTGAGAAACAGTTGATGATCGAATTGGACGTAATTTACATAGGTGATCTAGACGCGGGAAAATACGATGGGGAGGTGATAGCAGTGATTCCTTGAGGTGGCTATTGTGATAAAAAATTCGATAAAGGAGAGAAAGGCGTGATACTCGGCGGCGAAGGGAAAGTGAATGAAGGTTAGGTGATTGGCGTAATCCTTATATGCTGGTATATGGTGAGTAGTTCTTATAAATAAAACGAAGAGCTCTGTTTTGGTCGGATTCTAGATTTTTTGCAAGGTAGGACTGCCAAGGGGACCATATAGATGGGGCGTATTCTAACTTCGATCTTATAAGAGTAGTATACGCTGGTCGTCTTTCGGAGGGTGTAGCAAGTTTGAGGTTACGGCGCAAAGATCCGAGAGAACGGTTAGTATCATGTATAAGCATGTGACCGCGGCTTTCGGTTGCTCGAAGAACCTACGCGCGCTCCGGTCAACTCTGCGGCCACACACGAGGGCAGTACATAAAAAAGGCGAGGACCAATAAACCCATAAAACAGCGAAGCAAAGAGAGACGCGACGTCCATGTTAGAAAGGCCTCCCCTTGTGTTTCCGATCCGGTAACCCACATAGCCGCGAACAGCAGGCGGAAGCCCTATCCTCGATCAAACAGCGGGCTCGACGGTTGCATAATGCGCGTGGCATTTAATGCCGCCACGCTCGGGGGATCCATGTTTTCTGTCGAGAGCCGTAATGATCCCCGAATCCTGTTGTTGTCTCTTTTTCTTTGCTTTCTTTCTTTCTACGTATATGTCTGTCCTCGTGTTCTGTCTGTGTAACAAAAGCTTCGTAGTTTACGTCACACCGGCAGACGGGGTTCGCTTTGACGCGGACAGCAGCGGGCGGATGACACAACCGCGAACCGCTGCGCGGATAGGTGGTTTCATAAAAGGTCTGTCAGACGGGGTCGCCCGACAAACCTTTTGCATTCCACACACACAAAAAAGTATATATATATATACTTTCTATATACCTGTTTCTTTCGGCCAGGGGGCGCTGCTAGCGTCCACAGGACGCGTTCACAAAAGAGATACCGCCGCTAGCGTCTGCGAGACACGACCATTTAATGCTGACGTGAAACGGCGTCCTAGCGGGCACGATTCGTGGGCGTAAACTATAGCGTCCGTCAGCGTCTCTTGCCTACCCACGGGCAGTTAACAGAGCGTTTGAAACGGCGCAACGCGACCTACAGATATCCCGTTTCGTTCGCCAGGGGCGCTTCTCAAAACTTGAGAGCAGCGGTTCACTGACAGCTAAAGAAATTCAGGGCATGGCTTTGTTGGCCCACGCTTATTGCTTAATCATTTGTATTTCGGTGGTCTAATCGGCGAACGCAACAATCTCATTAACTACGAAGCGACAATAAAATGCTCGCGAGCCACCCCGCCCTACATTAATTATGACTGTCCTTGACTATACAGTTCGCATGTCTCACAATTTGTTTGCATAGCGCTTGCAACAGACGCGGGAAAGCATGCCTATACCAGATAACCAAGCTCTTGCAGGGGCTCTCTCGAGCAATAAAGACCCTTTCAATAGACACGCTTACTCCCGCTAATTACCTTTGAAAAACAAATTCTGCATTGCATTGTATTTTGGTTGCAAAGTGATTTCAAATAATTATCCAATCAATAAAAGGTTCTACCTATTTCGACAGCTCCGTTGGTCTATGCTTCGTTTCCACTTAAAGGGGCGATCCAAAAATTGTTATTCTTTCAGTAAACACAGGTTAGAATTACTTTTTGACATTTAAACCCTATAAAACACACTGTCTTTTTTTTTTCTACGTCAGCAGAAAATATTTGAGGAAAACGAACACCGTTTACCCCCTCAACTCGCAGCCAGACAAAGCGGCCACGTGATCTGGAGCCGATTATATTCCGCCAATGTTTTTCTTTGCCACGCGCGTTGGGGTCGGCAGAGCAGAGGGCGCGCGCTGAGTTCCACGCATTGTTAAGGTTCGACTATTCCCGTCATCCCAGCGATTGGGCACGAGCCACCACCCGAATGCATGTCGAGACATTGATTATCACGAGCGAAAATCAGATACCTACGCAGTCTTCGTGTCCACTGCATGAACTGCTATTAGATATTGTCACAGCGGGGCTCGCAAGGCTTGATGACGCACTCCTGGGGATCACATCGTTGGCATTGTACCCCAGAGCTCCGTCATCAAGTTTTGCGGAGACGAGACTGAAAGAAAAGGTCCGCTTTCATCCTTGGGATTCCACCGCGACAAAGACGCTATCTTGGTCGGTGGCGTTGCGTTCGAGTATCCTTGGGTCCCACTAGCGCCAGTAAGCTGTTGTAAAGTACGAAACGTTTCCACTCAATATTGTTGCACAGCCCCTTTAAAGGGGACCTACAACGATATTCGCTTAGAATGTGTTTCACTTTACACGAGCTTACTGGCACTAAGTGGGAGCCAAGAATACTTGAACGCAGCGCCACTGACCGAGAAACTCCTTTGTTGTGGTATAATTCAAAGGACAAAAGCGAGCGTTTTCTTTCAATCTCTCCTTCGCAAAATTTGATGACGTAGCTAGTAAGTCACAGTCCCCCCCCCCCCCCGCCCCCGCCCCCGCCCCCGCCCCAGTGGCGAAATTTCAATGAGGCTCATAGGCTACGTTTACATGGGCTACGTTTACATGAATGCGATTGTAGCGCATCGAATTGAGCAAGGAACCAATCACACGCAGCCTGTCTTCGTACTTCTTTGTCTTCTACCCATCTGCTACCAATCAAAATACTCAAATCTCGATTCGATGCGCAACGGTCGCATCCATGTAAACGCAGCCAAAGATGCGATCGTAGCGCATCGAATCGAGCAGAAACCAATCGCACGCAGCCTGTCTTCCTACTTCTTCCTCTTCTACCTATCTGGTACCAATCAAAATAGTCAAATCTCGATTCGATGCGCAACGGTCGCATCCCATGTAAACGCAGCCATAGATTGGATCCGAGCAGTGCGTGAGCACTCAATTTGGGCTCGTGATAAAAGCTCGAGACAAGCGTTCGGGTAAGCGTGTCCAATCGCTGCAATGACAACAATAGCCGAACCATACCTATGTCTGGTACGCAGCGCGTGTCTTGTGCTTTGTCAACCCCCGGCGCGTGGCTATGATCAACGTTGGCGGCATATATATTCGGCTCCAGATCACCTGCAGCCGCTTGTTCCTGCTGCGAGTTGAGGGTTGAACCTGCTCTTTTTGCTTTAATATTTTTATGCGCCTTTTTTTGCGTGTCGTAAAGAACGAACGCGTGTTTCATAAGTCATTAACGTTAGAGAATCATTCTAAACAATGTTTGCTCAAAGTAAAAAAAAATCGTTGCATCAAATTTTTATAGGGCGATTCACACACTTGCGTCGAGTCAGACCGAGAGCGTGCTGCAACGGCTTGCAACGTACGGATCGATGTGGCAACAACGGTACGATAGGCCCTTCGGTACGAACTGCGCATGCGCTATAGCGCAGAAGACTCTCATATGCGCATTGCGTACCGGAGGGCCCATCGTACAGTATCGGATGTACAAAAACGGTTCCTTAAACTCTCTTTTGAACAGTACAAAAGGCCCTTTTAAATTGGAATTAAAAAAAAAATCTGTCGTTATGAAAATCTGAAGTAATCTGAAAAGTAACGGTTATTTTTTTTTCAAGTAACGATCAATCCCTTTTCTTCTCAAGCAGTCAAATGATCTAACAGGATACTTAAAAAAAAAACAGAGTAATCGGAATTGTTATCGATTACTTTCTTAGAGTAACGTGTACAAGGCTGGATAGGGTATGCTAGTAGAATAAGAAACTCGAAGTCACTTTGGGGTACTGCAGACGTCGTATTTTTCGTTTCGTTCTTTACCCCGTTTTGCCTCACGACAAACCGCTGAGGACGCTATCAGCCACCGGGACCAACCCAAGTGCCGCGTACGTGTCACGTGACCTTTGGGAGGGGCGCAGCGATGTGCGAGGCCCGTATAGTCACTTGACATGTTCACTGCGCTGGATTGGCTATATAGGATGACTCGTATATAGCGTCCGCTGTTGTCCACCCTAAAACGAAAAGGACGTGGGAACGGGGAAACCCGCGAACCGACAAACACATGCGCGTCGTTTCTGTTTTCGTCTCGCAGTGTATATCAGCCTTGCGGAACGATACGTGCCTACGAAATTGGTGTACACGTGCGTACACCGTGCAGCACGCGCTATGGGCGGTGTCTCCCACAGGAGCCGTTTGATATAGATGTCTCGAACCCGGTGGTTGACGTAAATAGGTTTTTCCTGTAGATACCTGTTTTCGGTCCGACGAGAGAGACTCGGCATGCGTCGTTGTCTGCTCGCCCGGTGTTTGTTTGTAGAGAATAAAAGTGCTGAAAGCGACGGACAAGTATAACGAATGTCGATCACCGCAGAGCGCATCTTGTCCGTCCTTTTTAGCGCTATGCGCTTTGTGGTGTTGTCATTCTTTGTACAGGGTGTCACAAAAGAAAATTTACACGGTCTTTTTTACCGCAAAAATAAACTAGGCATCGCCGAACGCTCATTCTCCGCCCAAAGGTAGAGCTAGAGGTCACAACCAGATGCCAAAGTTTCAGCCCGATCCGATAACTTAATCAAAAGTTATAAGTGATTTTCTGAAAATTTCAATGGGAAAATGGCGGCCGACGGAGTTTTCGAACACATGGGGCTCTATGGCACCAGAAACCGAAAACGGGCAAAAATGGGCTCCATTTTCCCATTGAAATTTTCAGAAAATCACTTATAACTTTTGATTAAGGTATCGGATCGGACTGAAACTTTGGCATCTGGTTGTGACCTCTAGCTCTACCTTTGGGCGGAGAATGAGCGTTCGGCGATGCCTAGTTTATTTTTGCGGTAAAAAGACCGTGTAAATTTTCTTTTGTGGCATCCTGTACTTCTACGTCATTCTCAGCGCTTTTGATTTCTACAGTGAGCTGCAAACTAGCCCAAGTATAGATACACTTTTATTTTCTGTCTCAGTTGTGGCAGCATCAAAAAACTGCCACTGAGAAAAGGAAGCCGCGGGTTGCTGCAGGTGTCTCGAGACTCGTAGTTTTGCGCAAGAACGACAATTGGGGCAAGGAAAACGAATCTTCGCGCAAACATTCCTGTGTCGTTTCTTCTTTTTTTTAATTTTGTGCGTATTAACAGGCGAGGGGTCGTTCACCACGTTATACACTGTTGTGGAGTGCTCACTGAAACCGCAAGCTTGCAAAACACCCAGGAGCGTTAAATGACCCTAAATATTTGTTTATACTAAAATATATGAGAGAATTCATCTTAACTCATGTATGGTTTTGAAAGAATTTGACTTAGAATTTTAATTTTAAGTGCCTTATTCAAGAAGAGTAGCAAAAAGTTGGTTCGGCAGTTCCCTTGCTCTAGTTCATGACCCATGAAGCGGTCAGGGCAAGCATTTCTCCCGACGGTCGAGGGTTATTGCCTGTTTCTTTTTTGTATGCTTAGAGTTCTAGCCAAGAAAGTCTGGTAGTTCATATTCGTCCGGTTACGACGCCAGGGAGCCATCAATACCAGCAGCTGCCGCGAGCAACCTCCGTAGCCGCTCCAAAAAAAAAAAAAAAGTTTTCTTTTAATATATATGTTTGGGCGCCTGCACGCCGCGATCTTTCTCGAACAACACGTCAGTCGATCCGATCAGGCCTTGGACTCTGACTTAGCGGCGTATCTGCCCGCTGGCTGACACGAAACACCGTGAGACTCGAGGCGGCGGCATACGCTCGGTAACATCACAGAAAGGATTCTGTCTTCCTACTACTGCTTCTCCTTCTTTTTTTTTCCGAACTTTTTTTTTTATTTTTTATTACCTTTTTTTTTTCAGGTGTTCAGACTTCAGGGGAGAGTTAAAGGGGCTCAAGCAGTTTTTGGGGAAGCTACTTTTTGGTGCGATGGCGTTAAGAAAGTGTCAGTGAATGAGTATCTTCAGTTTTAAAAGGCAGAACCGCCTATTAATCACGCAGGAATAAAATACGTGCGGACTCTTTCCTGTACTTGCGAGGACCAATGAAATTATCGTATGTTTGAAAATTTTGGCGGCCTTTGTAAAGTTTCGCTAAAGAAACAATTTTCAGTTTATTTAAATATGTTGTGCATTATAATTTCACAAGACGTAAAATAGTTCTAGTTTAGAATACGCGATACTGCAATTATCGTTTCACAAACAAGGGACTACGTTTTCTCCTTGCCGTCCTCCGCGGGGGTGAATTTCCCGTTCCCCGGGATGCGCGGAAGCGCACGTATCTGCGCGCACATGGCGTCGGTGTTGATCATCGACGTGGACGGCGTGGTGAAAGCTCATCGTTCCGCGTAAAAGCGCTATCCTTGACTGTGAATTTTCGTCGTGTGTCGTTATGATAACCCAGCACGTACTAGAAGGGAAGATCCACCTACTCGTGCGGCGATGCCGTGGCTGCACTCTCAAGACAGCAGAAACGCCCGTGCCGTCGTGTTTGTTTACTTCGACTACGGTGGTGCTTTCTAAGCATTTGTGTCCTCGAACATCGCCCGGATTTCTTATTTGGCGCATTCCATGCGTGTGCTCAAGTGCAAGGTATTACTGGCGCGTACCGTATAAAGGATGCGAATTTTCACGCGTTTTCATCGCCGGAGAAAAGTGATTAGTGTTAGCAATCCTGAACGCTCGCAACGTCTATCTGATCACGAAATCATATTTCTACGTTGCTATATTGCTGCTAAGATTACATTGTCTTTTATAATCGTAGAAAAGGCGTGTGGCGATATTTGTACTATTGCAATGTCGTGTATTAGAGTTGTGATCGTCCAAGACGGCGCACTGCATCTTTTTATTTTCTTTTTTCATCCACTGTACCCTGCAAGCCTATCAAGAAAAAATAATAATAAAGCTTTAGGCTATTGAAAACTGCCTGTCTATATTCTGTTACGGCATTGAGTAGGAGTGCGTCCCCTCTTTCGAGGGGCCGCTGAAACAGCTGACGGCGGCGACCCGCTGCGCTGCTTGTAGCGGTTGCAGGTGTGTGTACGCGCGGCGCAGAGCGGTCGTTCCGGTCGCTCCGGACGCAGTCATAGGTACGCGCTCGTTGCACATGTCTGAACCAGCCTTCCCCCGTCCTCCCAAGGCGAAAGTCAACGTGGCGACATCGCTTGACATCACGCACCAGAGGTAACGCTGCGATGTCAAACGTTGGTTTGGTTAGGACTTGCCCTAACCGCGAATCGAAGAACGCCCGAAAAGGTCTGCGTTTCGTCGTCCCCGGAAACCGAACATGACTCAAGAAGCGCTGCTATCGTCCACATCGCACATCGGAGTGGCGTCATAGGAAATCCTCCCCAGATCGGCTGTCCGCCGAAGAAATTCAACCTCTAACGGCGTCAGGTCCTCGAGCGTAGAGAACTCCGCCATGATCGAAGCTCGAATGACAAAGAGGTTCGGCCGATGCGGCTACCTCGGGATCACTGCGCGACGGAACGTC
Source organism: Ixodes ricinus (assembly GCA_037355805.1). Lineage (NCBI taxonomy): Eukaryota > Metazoa > Arthropoda > Arachnida > Ixodida > Ixodidae > Ixodes > Ixodes ricinus. Next base: position 27,610 of record JAZHYW010017268.1, read on the forward strand.
GTCCAACGCCATTGGCCCGAGATCCTTTTGATAAGCGTGCGAGGACCAATGAGAGTGGTTTCGTTTTCGGATGGATCCGAGGTTTGGCGGCCTTCAATTGCATTTTTATTAAAGAAATAATCACCGTCTGACTATACTTTTTGGTTTTTAGGGATACTTAGGGCGTCTAAATTCAGCTGTCATCATCAAAACACGAACTCAAAAACCACTTGAGTGTCCCTTTAAGGGGCCACAGGGTGAAAGTGTCCGATTCCGCGTGCGGCGGGGAAGAACGCGGTCGGCGTGATTTCCGCTGATTTTGCTGGTCTAATAGTAATCGTAACCTCTGGTGGTTGCAAGAACATCGACATGGTTCCACATTTTGCGGATGCGGTTCGGATACGGATACAAAGTATGCGGATGCGGATCGGATACGGATACAATAACGTAAAAAGTTTGCGGATGAGGTTCGGATGCGGATACAAAGTATGCGGATGCGGATCGGATGCGGATACTCAAATTGTTATCCGCGCAGGGCTCTATGGATGAGTTTCGTACCGGCACGCGTTCGTGCTATCACTGACTGCGTGATGCACGTTAAAAACCCCAGGTTAGCGGTTGTACCGCACTGGCTAAATTTCTCATCTACAGCTAAGAGACCGATTACCCGTTGAGGCGCATCTCCATCAAGGCTGTATAAACATACAGAGCAAACCAATTTTTTTTTAAGGGGGGGGGGGTTTGGTGTGTAACATGAACCTTCGCGTCTATTGCTCTTTTTGGCAACTCGGGACGCGCTGTTGTGCCCACTTGGTTTTGTTTTCTTCCCTTGTTTTGTTCTGGTCACTGCCGACCTCCAACGGCGCCTAGCACGAAGTGGTTTGGGGACGCATGCTTTGCCCCTTCCCTCGCCGCGGGCTTCGTCCAGCCATGGTCGGTTCTGAAAAGTTGTTGTTTGCCTTTCCTCGGTTTTTTTTTCCTGTTTCTTTGGCCGTTGTTTTATAGTAGTGAGCTTCCAGCTTCCACTGGAACGTTAGGACCTAATGAAGGGCGGTCTCCGCTCGGAAAGTCGTATAATAAATACGTTTTACAACATTTACCTCCTTTTACTATATATATATATATATATATATATATATATATATATATATATATATATATATATATATATATATATATATATATATATATATATATATACATATATATATATACATACAACTCCAATATTTCTTCACAACTTCAGTATTTGTTCGCAACTCCAGTCTTTTTTTTTCCTCGGCTTTTATGCTTTTTCAAACATGTGTGAGTTAATTTGTATACATTTGTTTTGTTTGTTTCAAATGCAACGATATCAGCTTGGAATGTTTTTCACTTTACACGAGCTTACTGGCACTAGTGGGACCTAAAGTCACTGGATCCTGGGAAAGTAGCGCCATTCATACAAACATACAGACGACCAAAACCTCGCAAAGCGATTGGCTAACCTGTCTACGTTGCCATGGAACTCGCCATTTCGGTCCATTCAAATCTTCCAAGCTTCCAGAGGATTGTTCTAAACCAGTCGCGCCAAGATCGTACTGGAAGCGTTCCTCGCCAATATAAGCGTCTTTGGCACTGTGTATGCAATCAACTTATCAATCATGCCCATCCCCAAGGATCTCTTACAATTATGATTGTTCTTCTTGCGTATTTCAAAGCCGTAAACGTATTTTTCAGTGCCTCCAAGCACCGACACAGCATGCTAGAAAAATCTCGGTATACAAGAAACCTCTCCATAAAGCTACCCGTCCCCAGCAAATTTAGATCGGCTCACCAAGAACGGAGGGGTCAAGAAGAAATTGCTCATTTCACGGACCGAAATGGCGACCATACGGGGAGCTTGGCGCTACTTTCCCAGGATCCGATGACTTTTGTGGGGTCCCAAGTACACCCGCACGCAACGCCACTGACCAAGACTCCTTCGTTGCGGTGTCATTTCAAGGAAAAAAAATGAAAGACGTTTACAATCCCCTGTAATGCGGAATTAGAGCGCAGCTCTTGAGGAGGAGGAGGGGAAGGTATGGAAAGGAGGCTATGCCTTTCCTCCTCTCCTGCTCGGCTCCCATTTAGGGAAAAGTTTTCCGCTAAGTTTGGTGGGGAAAATTTTCCGTTAAATTTAGAGGGGAAATTTACCCATAATGCACCGCACGGTTACGCCGACGGCGACGGCGACGCCGCTGAAGCCGGAAACAGGCGCCTAAGAGCTGCGCTCTAAAACGCGAGCGTTTTCTTTCAAGCTCTCCTTCGCAAAACTTTATGACGTAGCTGGGGGATCGCAGTATCCCCAGTGACGATATTTCAATGCGCCTCATAGATTCGACCCGAGCATTATGTGAGCACTCGATTTGGGCTCGTGATAATTGATAGCTCGAGAAGCATTCGAGTAGTGGCCCGTGTCCAATCGCTGCAATGACGACAATAGTCGAACCATTACAATGCCTGGAACTCGACGTGTGTCATGTGCTTTGCCAACCCCAGCGCGTGGCTATGATTAACATTGGCAGCATATAATCGGCTCCAGATCACGTGGAAGCTTCTTCTGGCTGCGAGTTGAGGAGGGGAACGCTGCTCGTTAATATTTTCTGTGACTTCTATTTCGTGTGGTGAAAAACTAACGCGTGTTTCAGTGGCGTACCAACTTGTTCTTTAGTGTGTGTGTGTGTGTGGGGGGGGGGGGCAAACGAGACATCCCCCCCCCCTCTCCCGGGGCCGGCGGGTGGTGCCCTTGGTATCTCTTGGGCGCCGCCGGCCAGTGTTTTCCCTGCCCAGTGGCGGCAGTTAAGGGGGGGGGGGGGCAAAACACATGCCTTGCCCCCCCACTTTGAGAACTGGGGGGCGAGCGCCCCCTTGCCCCCCCGGTTGGTACGCCCATGGCGTGTTTCATAGGTCATTGACATCAGGGACCTGTTCTAAACGGTATTTCCGCAAAGTACAAAAATTGTTACATCGCCTGTTTTAGGGGGCTTCGCAACGACTTTTTGACTGGTTTTTAATTTGCACCGAACCTGAGCGCTCTGAACGTAATAACTTAATGAAACTTTTCTTTTCTCAAATTTCGCTTTATGTTAAAAGTTAAAGGCAAATGAAAATTACAAAAACAAGCAAAAATAATCTCCTTCATGACGTCCTTAGTCCTGGCTTGAGTGGCCGTGAACTAGAGCAGCGGTGTGAGTCCAGCGAGCGCTCACGGCTGCCGCACTCCGTGTCGACGGCTCGAGGGGGCGCCACTAGAGCATGCGCTGGATAGGCTGGATGAAGTGGGCAGCCTGGGTGGCTCGCATTGCGTTTGCTGCGCGACTAAACACTTCATTGGCCACAAACGACAGCAAACATGGGATAAAGATCACTTCAGAACGGGAGCCACTTTGCGCTTCCAAACCGCCAAACGGCCAAACCGCAAGCCATACCTGCTCGCCGAAGGCCATCAGAACGCTTGGAACCAGTCGGATCCTCGAGCCCGTATACGACCGCAGCGCCGCCGCGTACATCCGAGACCTTTCTACGATTGCCGCTCGTCGGCGCCTGATCCCCTACCCCTTTCTAGTATGCGCCGCCTTTTCCACCGCGTGATGGCGGGTATGCCGACGGGTCATTTCTTTTTTGCGTACTTTATAAACCGCATTTGTTTTTCTTTTTCTGATCTTAAATAGTGAACAAAAACTACTTCCATAAATTATTGAAACGGTTCGCGGCACTTATATTTTGTATTTCGACTAAAAAAAATGAAAGACGTTTACAATCATCTGTAATGCCGAATTAGAGCGCAGCTCTTGAGGAGGAGGAGGGGAAGGTACGGAGAGAGAGCTATGTCCCTCCTCCTTTCAGCTAAATTTAGCGGAGAAATTTTCCCGCTAAATTTAGCGGGGAAATTTTTGCTAGATTTAGCGAGGAAATTTTTCCGCTACATATAGCGGGGAAATTTACCGCTAAACTTAGCGGGGAAATTTTTCCGCTAAATTTAGCGGGGAATTTTTTGCTAAATTTAGCGGAAACTTTTCCTGCCAGATTTAGCGGGAACGGGCGGGAAAATTTTTTTGCTAAATTTGGCGGAAAAAAATTTCTTGCTAAATTTAGCGAAAAACGTTCCCCGCTAAATTTAGCGGAAAAAATTCCCCGCTAGATTTAGCGAAAACACTTCTCGCAAAATTTAGCGAAAAATTTTCCCCGCCAAAGTTAGCGGAAAAATTACCCGCGAAATTTAGCGGGGAAATTTTCCGCTAAGTTGGCGGGAAATTTTCCGCTAAAGTTGGCGGGGAAATTTTTTCCGCTAAATTTAGCGGGAAATTTTTTCCGCTAAGTTTAGCGGGGAAATTTTTTCGCTAAATTTGGCGGGAAATTTTTCCGCTAAATTTAGCGGGAATTTTTTCTGCTAAGTTTAGCGGGGAAATTTTTCCGCTAAATTTAGCGGGGAAATGTACCCATAATGCACCGCGCGGTTACGCCGACGCCGACGGCGACGGCGACGGTGACGGCGCTTAAGCCGGAAACGGGCCCCTAAGAGCTGCGCTCTAAAAGCTTTTAGCGGCTCTGACCAGTAGTAAGGCCAGGACCAAAAACGTCACGATGTCGTCACATATCTCGCGCTTTCGGCACCGCGGGTCGCACCCCGTAGGTGGAGGGGGGTTTCCGCGTCGTCCGGTTAAAATATGACGCACTGATATTTAGTTACTCTCTCCGTGCCCGCTGGCTTGCCCGAACCCCAAGGGATGTGGAAACCGCAAAAAAGGTAGACGCTTAATTATGATTGCAGGACCCCTTTAAGCACAAAGGTTACGCCCGTGCCCATCGAACGTTCTTAAATGTTTATTTTCTATTTTTACAACTCACGGTGTGTCTCGGGCGCACTTCGCAGCTTTGCCCATAAAGTTCTTGCTGCCTCAGCGATGCGTTTTACGATGAAGAAACGTTCAAACGTTCTCTCACTCTCCCGCAAGTGTCTCGCGAAACTGTCTCAAGGCTTCGCTCGGCAACAGCGCACCTTCGCTGTGCGCTGTTACCGTGTTCGCATTTCCAACGAAGGCTTATTGCGGATAACGCACCGTGTAACCGAGGTTTCGGTTGCACGTCACGAGAACCACGCAATTTAATCAGTCCTCAGTTCTTCGCTGGGGGATGCCATCTGGGTGCCTTTTGTCAAAGAAAGACACATTCCGTTCTCACTTGCGATATAATGAGGCACACCGCTCTTCATCCATCAGTTGTATGTGAACCCCCAACCCCTTCGGGTATTGCGGTTGTACCAGAGTCTACCGTCGACATACAAGCGATTCCTGTGACACTCCCTAGAGAAGGAGCGTTTCTAGCAGACTTGGGAAGTAATCCTTTGCAAGTAGCGGATTACTTGTAATCTGTTACTTTGTAAGTAATTTTGTAATTGCCACGTTACTTTTTTGCGGTAGTAATTTGTAATGTAATTTTTAACAGAGTATTGGTAAGAGATTACTTTAATTACTGGTTACTTTTTTCAAAAAAATATGAACATATTACAAAAACTGGAGAAATATGAACAGGCAATTCAGCATCATGAATGTAGCAAGTTCAACAAAAGAGAAAGCATCGTGAAGAGGAAAATAATCGAAAATAAAACACGATTTTTTGTATGACCGGTCACTAGAGCCACTAGGAAAACGTGCCAGGCATATTCATATATGCGAAAAATAAAGATCAAGAAGGCAACGCATACAGCCCATGCATTTTTCAGTACCGCATGCAACTATAGGGAGTATTCACTGGCGTCCATAGCTGTGTGCGTGCTTGGTGAGAGCCTTCTGGTGTAGAGCTTCCACAGTTCTATTACAAAGTGCATTCCACATCATTAAGATTGCCGGTCTTAGTAGCCTGTTAATGTGAGATGGCTTTGAGCATGCGCTCTACACAGCGCCCTCAAATATGCTCCGTTCATGCATAAGCTGACAGTGCGTCAAAGCTACAGGCACGAGACCGTATAGCTTTGAGACGTTGCGCTCATGCTTGAAAAGCACGTTTCAAAGGGAGCGTTCGTAGATCGGTTCCTTACCTCAGACTCTCCTAGCGGAGGTAGACACTACTACTGAGCATGCGCACCGCTAGCTTTTTCTGAAGAATTCTAGGGATAATTTCCGGTCGCCGTAAGCTATGGCTGGTGTGGTTGCAGCTTTTGCTGCCTTGTCAGCTTGAGTTGAACGGAGTTGCACCTACATTCTTTCTCTTAAATACAATATTTTATTTTTACAATGACTACCACGATGTGGGCGTATAAGAAATGGAAAGTAGTGTTGGAGAAAATTTGTAAAAAACATAAAAATTGGTTCTATTGTTTTCTTGGTAAGTCCACAGAAGGAAAAAAAAGTGAAAGTAATTTGTAACGTAACGAATAAAGTAATCCTTTACTTTTCACCGGAAGGAATTTGTAACGGTAATCCATTACATTTAAGGCTCGGTAATTTGTAATTGTAATCCATTACGTTTTTCAAGTATGGGCACAAGTCTGGGTTCTAGTACATTAACTGAGAGTCAGTTGTACTAACACCGGATCTACTCTTCACAGAGAGGCGACCTCAACTGTCAGTATGGAGGAGCGCAGGAAGACAGCAGACACATACTTCAGTCCTGCATAGAACATAAAAGGAGCACAAGGCCTTTGCTCACTCGTCTGCCGTCATTCTGCCGTGTTTCACGAAACACTTAGGAAACAGTAAAGAGGAAGGAGCGCTACTGGACTCTCTGAGAAAGTCGAATTTGGACCAGCGTCTTTGGAGGTAGACACCAGAGCAGAAACGAAAACACCAGTGTCATGATAAATTGTCACTGGCCCTGGGTAATTGGTCTTATGTGGCGATAAAGTAAATTTCCTTTTATCCCTTTTAGTGATTTCCGGCCTTCCGATTCTCTAGCCAGATAGTGGTTCGTCGCTCTATGTCTCTCCCTGCTGTTCCTTTTTTCTCTATGGGCTACAAAACAAGAACATTTGGTACTTAAACCTCGAAGTGCATCTTCTTTTTTTTTTTTACGTTACTATAAAAAAATTATGCCACATTTACTGATGAATAGTCTTACAGCGTCACAGACTGCTATATAGTTTACCAAGAAAATTCCGTAGAGAGCAGTAATCGACTCCCCCGTGCTCTCCACAAAGCTGAATTACTAAATGCACTTTGAAGTGCGTGGTAGGTTGGTGAGTGCAAAGGGCCAACGTGGACCACCAGAAGATCTTTAATGCGCAAGCAGTCCCAGTTAAACGAAGTGATGTCCGATCCAGGCGTCTCGACCCGGAGTCAAATTATCAGCAGCCTGTGGCTTTACTGACCAGTCCGCAGCGTCAAATGGCGGGTTGTAGGCATGTTTACATAGTGGGATGTTAATATTCTCAACTTGCAAAGCCCATAGGTGAAGGGCTGGCGCCTATCTAAATGACTCTCGTCAAGATGATCAACGTAGAACAGCAGTACGAGGCAAAATATGTGATACATAAGTAATTCCACGTTGGTGAGGCCCGAAACATTTTAAAACGTACTTTACCTCATATTTCAACAACAGGAAGGTGTAAGCAAGCATATTTATTGTGAAGTCGATCATCTTCAAACTGGGGAGCGCAAAAGTCGCACCGCTGTACAACCATCGCGGATAGATGCGGATATGATTTGTTTGTCCAGGACAGCTCGGCTGCAAACCTGGGGTCTTTAAAGTACACACCTCAGCGGTGACTCCATTAGTGCACGTGAGTACGACGGCCGTCCTATATCAATAGTGATAGAAATGAGAATCAAAATCATGGCATGGCGAGTGGTTCTATCGTGACGTACCAACCATCCATCGGACATGTTGTCAACAGACTCTTCTGCTCGGGCCGGTAGAGGCGACTGCATCCGTTGACGACAATTGCAGGGGAAATAAGAATTATGGCGTATACGAGAACGCGGGATGATTTCCATGAAACAGTTTGCGCGAGCGAGGTCAATTGGATCGGGCGCTCCGCAGACGGCCGTCAGTCGGGTGTGACGCGACAACGCGGCGCCCAAGGTTGCTGGTACTTTTCCAGGTGGAACCGACGACGCCACAACTATGAAAGCGAAACACATCTACTTTCACCCTGCTTTACCATAGGCTCTTTTATGGTAAAGTAGGTGTCTCCCGCTTTCTAGTAATAGCGTAGCATAGCGGAGGTCGTACACATGGCTTGCATGCACGTGACTTCACCGCTCCATGCTGGTGGCCATTGCTACTTGTTCTTGCCGAGGAAAACCAAAATGTCTAGTGCAAAATGCATATGGGCTCAGCAGAACCATACCTAGGTGGCACAAAGTGGGCTTTGAAAGGGAGACCCTCGTGGGGCCCACGTCGACTTTGCAAGTCGTACCCGAGGGGTCCAGTTAGCCAGCCCACCTGGGCTACCCTCGGGAGGCCCACAGGCGGCGTATCGGGAACCCCACATGGGGTCCTCTCGTGGGACCCACAGTGGGTCTACTTGTGTAGCCCACATGGGTTCCCCTCGCGGGACCGACAGGGGCCCAAGGTGGGCAGCCTGCAAGGGCTTCCCTCATTGGACCCACAGTGGGCCTACGTTTGCAGCCCACATGAGGTCCCCTTGGCAGTGGCGTCAGTAGAGTCAGCGTCACCCGGCCCGCCGCGACCCCCCCCACCTCCGACGCCTTAGTGACGCCACTGCCCCTCAGAAACCTTATATCGTTCGAGGTCATTGCATCTTTCCTCTACGATGTGGGGTATTGCAGTACGTCCCTAATTAGGCGTGCCTCATTCTCTCCGTGTGCAAAATAAAAAAAAAAAGTGGTCACCATTTTGATAATTATAGAAATGTGCATGCTTTGAGATATAAATAAAAACGCCTTGAGCAAGACCATTACAAATTTGACTTTTCAAGTGTACCAAATAAAATATAAAAACGTGCACAACTCCATATAATCCCTGTTTATCAGGTAATCGAGGTATATAGTTAGTTTGAACCGGCTGCAAAGACAGAGTTTTAGAACAGTCAACGACATACCTACAGGGTGATTCAAGGAGAGGCCAGGCTCTTTAAATCAACCGCAAAATTCGGTTTCTTAACCTATCGCGCTACGATTTTGTGCAGCGTTGCCCACAGATGATGCTTTTTTTTGTAAAATTTGCAAAGAGCGAATTTACCTGAGGAAAAAGTAAAGAAAGAAAAGGCTTAGCTCCTATGGAAACGCAGCGACGCCACCGGTCTTCAAACAACACAGCGCCGTTTCGCACGGGAGACAAGAGATGGCGCAAGCGGTCGCGACGCCAACTGCCGCCAACGAACGAGCATACAGCGCCGAGAGCCGGCGCCTTTAGCAGACGATCTTTTCGACTCAAAAGCGGCGCGAGCTTTTCTGATATCAGTTGGCAATGCATTATTTTATCATCCTTACTAATAAAACACATTGAATGGACACATAATCGATTAGAAAAATGGTTTGTCGGGATATTTTGACTGTTTCTTTCGGGGTACCGATGCCGTCTGCTTTGCAGTTCCTTGTTGTTACCGCGCCTGTTTCTTGTTTCTGCGACTGTCGCCGCCTGCGGAACGCGCGCCGCTTTTGAGTCGAAAAGATCGTTTGCTAAAGACGCCGGCTCTCGGCGCCGTATGCTCGTTCGTTGGCGGCGTTCGTTGCGCCATATCTTGTCTCCCGTGCGAAACGGCGCCGTGTTGTTTGAAGACCGGTGGCGTCGCTGCGTTTCAATAGGAGCTAAGCCTTTTTCTTTCTTTACTTTTTCCTCAGGTAAATTCGCTCTTTTCAAATTTTACAAAAGAAAATGCAGCATCTGTGGGCAACGCTGCACTAAGTCGTAGCGCGATAGGTTAACAAACCGGAATTTTGCGGTCGATTTAAAGAGCCTGGCCTCTCCTTGAATTACCTAGTAGAAGCATGTGTAGAATTCAGCCTCACATTCAATACTCTGAGTAAAAACTTCCACTCAATGTAAAACGTCATTTTCTACATACACATAGTAAGTTAGTAATGAACTACTGCAAACGCGAAACCTCTCAAGCCTTAACTTACAATCCTCGGTGATTTGGTACCCCATTAAAATTATTTCCTATGTTACATTTTCAGAATGTGCACTAAATATCGTTAATATCTTCCATAAAGTGTCATTTTGGGAATTGCACAGACAGTCCAAGTTGGGCTTGCCAATGCGTTGCTACCGTGGAGCCCATCTCTGATCAAACTCTGCCCTGCATAGCCGAGGTGGAACCCACGGGGGCATTGCGCGGACAGCCCAAGTTGAGCATGCTCGCGCGGCGCCCTGAGCCCACCTCTGATCTAACTCTGCACCCTGTATAGCCGAGGTGGGACCCACGGGGGCATTGCGCAGGAAGCCCAAGTTGGGCATGCCCACGTGGTGCCCCCTAGAGCCCACTTCTGCGCTAACTTGCTCATGTAGTAACTGAGGTAGGGACACACGGAAGGCATTGCGCGGGTAGCCCAAGTTGGAGAATGCCCACGCGGTGCACCCCATGGAGCCCACCTACGTGATCTAACTCTGCCCCGCATAGCCAGAGTTGGACCGATGGGGGCATTGTGCGGGCACCCAAGATGGGCATGCCGATGCGGTGCCCCCGTGGATCTCACCTCTGATCTAACTCTGCCCCGTATAGGCGAGGTGGGACCCACAGCGGCATTGCTCGGGCAGCCCAAGTTGGACTTGCTCCACGCGGTGTCCCCGTGGAGCCCATTTCTGATCTAACTCTGCCCCCGTATAGCTGACTGAGGTGGGACTCACGGGGGCATTGCGCAGACAGCCCAAGTTGGCATTCCCACGTGGTGCCCCCATGCAGCCCACCTCTGATCTCACTCTGTCCCCGCATAGCTAACCGAGGCGGGACCCACGGGGGCATTGCGCAAGCAGTCCGAGTTGGGCATGCACACGCGGTGCCCCCGTGGAGCCCATTTCTGATCTAACTCTGCCCCTCTATAGCCGAGGTGGGACCCACGGGGTCATTGCGCGGGCAGCCCAGTTGGGCATGCCTACGCATAGCCGAAGTGAGAACAGTGGGGGTACTGCGTCGGCAGCCCACGTGAGCGTGCCCACACTTTGCCCAGGTCTACGGCAACTGTGCTCTCGCATAATTGTAACGGACACACGGAGGTATTGCATGGGCAGCCCAAATTGGGCTTTCCCAAGTATCACCGACGTGGGTCCAACGGAGGTATATATGGGTGCTGCTCCAGCCCACTTTGCCCAATTGGACGTGGGCCCCTTTTCATGCCCTACCTGAGTACCAGCAAGGTTACCACAATGGCACCTGATGCGACGTCAGTGCAAAAATCATGCAGAGGTTCTAGGGGAGCTATGGCTTCACGCTCACCAATTACTATCAGCCGCCTAAAAAACCCACAAAAAATATATATATATAGAGAGAGAGAGAGAGTAAACATTTATTTGCACTCCAAAAATTCGTCCTGGGTCATTTTCCTTACCACTCATCGCCCAGCACGTTTTTAACGTGCTGAACTAAAAGCGGCCGTGAGGATTAGTTCGGTCCCGGCAGGGGGATTGGCCCACTCCTCCTAGCTCCCGGGCTTAAGTCTGGCTGGAAGTGTTTGTAGTGCTGTTTTAGTTGTGGCAGCTACGTTGGGGCAGTCCCATAGCTGATGGGCATTGCTGGGGTACCACCCGCATGTGCTGCACTGGGGTGTGCCTTTTGCGCCGCTGATGTAGTGTCTTAAGGTGTTTCAGTCATGAAGGCTGTGTAGTCTGCACTCTCACGCACTGTAGTTGAGCTCTTCTCTGTTTAGTAGAGTGAGAGGGGGCTGTTTAGTAATGTTTTTGTTTTCTCATGGAGCTCTTGTAAGTGAGCTCTTGTCTCTGTTTATGCACTAGATGCCACTATGAATGTAAGGGTCGTAGGAATGGGGCCATGGGATGGGGACGCCCGGATTGAGGTTTCCGCGGGCGAGCTCATGCGGCAAGCTCATTCCCTCTATGCCCCGATGCCCCGGTACCCACTTTATGGTCACCGTGGTCTGAGGATGGTTGATCATGGTGTCTGTTAGCATAGTTGTAATGTGTGGGGAAGGGCGTTGTCCCTGAAGTTGCGTATGGCCCCTTGGCTGTCGGTTCTGATTGTGATATCTCCCTTGGTCGCGTGGTCCCTGATGGCCTCCGCTATGGCTAAGGTTTCCAGACTGGTGGGAGATGGAGCGTCTTTGTGCGTGTATGTGGTTTGCGTTTCTTGGCCCACTATAGCAGTCGCGCCCGTCTTGTTTTGGGGATCATAGCTGGCGTCCGTCTAATAGTAGGTTATGCATCTTTTTGTTCATTGAGAAATGCGCTGTGCGATTCGGGCTCTTCGTTCGATTGTCTTTTTTTGGCGTTCATGTTTTTGGGTATGGGCTTGGTGTTAATTCGGGGTATCCGATCCCATGGTGGGGCCAGATCTGGTACAGCTGTACGGTCATGAGTTTCGTGTCCTATTTCTTGGAGGAGTTTCCCGCCTTGTTTAGACGTCTGGAGTCTTTGATACTGCGCTGTATTGTGGAGATCTGTTAGCTCCCCTAAGGTGTTAAAGATACCTGCCTAATCTTGGTCAAAGGGGTGAATCTTGGTACACCCAGTGCTAGGCGGGTGGCCTTCCTGTGATGCGTTTCAATTTTGTGTCTTTGGGTTTTCGTAACACTCATGCATGGGAACACGTACATGAGTCTTGAGTTGATAAGTGCGGTGATTATCTTTCTTAACTCGATGTTCTTTCACTCCTGCTCTTTCCGCGTCACCCGTTCTATCATGTGGGTGATCTGATCTATTTGCGCTATTATTTTTTGGGTCCATTTGTCCGCTTTCCCGCTTTGTTCCAGGTAGAACCCCAAGACCCGTATGGATTGCTGTCTGGGTATCACGTGATTGTCTAGCTCAAGGGTAATTAGGTTGCAGGTTTGCTCAGCATGCTTGGTGTTGCTGTCTATCACAACGATGTACTCGGATTTGTCTGGTGCACACCGTAGTCCATTATATGTTACATATTCCTGTATGACGTCGAGTCCCTTCTGCATTGTTTCTTCTTGTTGTGCTAGAGAGCCCCTGTTGCACCAAAGAGTAATGTCATCCGCATATAATGCAGACTTTAGATCCGATAACTTCTGGAGTTATCGGAAAGAATCGCCTCCTTGTGGAACCCCCGGCCCGTAGTTTGTATTTTAGGCTCAAGTAGTCACCCACCTTGGTTGTAATTGTCCGGTTTGAGGGAAGTCTTTCTTTCGAGATGCCATTCAAGCCTGTGCAGTACCATTTTTATCAGCCAGTTTCTCCAAGTATGACGTTAAGGAGATTGGTCTTAGGTTGGTTATTTTGTCAGACGGTTTACTCGGTTTAGGTATGGGAACGATGACAGCTTCTTTCCATTCCATTGGTAGGTGACCTGCTTCCCAGGCTGTGTTGATTTGCTTGAGTAGGGCCTCCAGATAGTTGTTCGGAAGGTTTCTTTAGAGCGTGTAGGTGATACCGTCTATTCCTGGAGTTGTCCTTCTTTTCATGTTCTGTAGAGCCGAGATAATTTCGTTTAAGCTAAAAGGGCTGTTAATGCCATCTTCTTTGTTCCCTTCTTCGTCTGGGGGTAGTTGGGAAAAGTGTCAGTTTCCGGTTGTGACGGATAAAAATGTTTTCTAATGTCTTCTGCCAGGTCATGTGGGTCTTGTCCAGTTTGAGCTGTAACTTTCGTAGGCTATGCTTGGGTTTGGTTTCTCCCAGCAGGGATCGGAGGATTTTTCTAAGTCTTCCTCGAAGCTTTTCCCCATTTGGTAATTCCTGTTCGCGATCCTGATCCTCGTTCTTTCTTTCTTTTGCTTTTGCTTGTAGAGTTGTGTTATTAGAATGTAGTGATCGCTGCCCAGGTTTTCTAATATGTTGTCCCACCAAGTTAGGTTGGGGCCGATGTGCCACGTGAGATCTGGATTTGTGTCTTTCTCTACACTATACTCAGTCCGCGTCGGGGTATGGATGTCGTTTAGTAGGGACAGGTTGTTGTTGCCCGTGGCTGCCTCGAACCTTCTGCCATTTGGAGTGGTGTTAGAGTGGCCCCATGCCGTGTGATGGCTGTTGAAGTCGCCCCCTATTATCAGGTGCTTTCCCTTGTGCTCGTCTTTGAAGTCGTTGATCCAGTTTGTTTTGCTATGATGGTATCCCGGGATCCAGTATACGTTGATCCCAACCAGTTTGGTGTCGCTGCCTTGAAGCTGGCACTCTATTGCTACCATTTCTTGTTTGTCTGAGTTGTACTGTTCGGTTTGAGGTCCATTTGGGTTTTGATTGTTACGCGACCGTTTTTGCAGGCGTGTAATACTTGGCTCAGTGAATTTCTGATATCCAGAGAGACTGAAGTCTCCATTTGTTTCTTGTAATATTATTATATCTGGTTTACGTGCCGCGTGTTGGCCCTACCGCAAAATCCGGTATAACTTTTCACTATCCAGATTATGAAACCGGAAATTTGTTTCTGAAAAGCCGAAATCCAGATTGCAGACAAAGGAATAATTTCTGAAAACCTAAATTCCAGATAGAGTCCAGATAGAACACAGATAGATATCCGGTTCCATAACCCGAATAGCGAAAAGTTATAGCGGATTTTTCGGTAGTTGAGCCTTTTTTCTTCTGAGGCGTCTGCAATTCCACTGCCATACTACTGTGTCTGCTGTTTGCTTTTCTTTGCTCTGTTTATTCATGTTGGGGCTCAGGGGTTTCTGAGCGTGTCTGTTTATTGGTGCCGGTTGGTACTGCAAGGATACTTCTTTTTCTGTTTAATAGCATGTTGATCTTGGCGTCTAAACCTTTTATGTGTTCCTCTTGGAGAGTCATCTGGTTTTGCATGATTTCCGTCTGTCTCACAAGTTGCATTATGATTGCTCTGGCTTGAGCTAGGGTTCAAGCCAGGTATGATTTCTCTACTCTGTGAGCAGGTGATTGTACTAGAGGGGATAGAGAGAGCGTTGACGGCGCGACACTTTCGTTCTCCTCCATGTCCATGATTGTAGCCTGCGAAGCTTTAGCTTGGAGGTTTTGAACCCTTGCTTTGCCTGAATTTTCTGTAAATTGGCGGCGTCTAGCTTGTGTTAACGCTTCTTTATACGTTTGTGATATGCATGCTGTGCGTGCTGGTGTGTTATTTGGAGCTGTGAGGTAGTGTAAAGGCCTACTCAAGCTTCTGGCTGGGCCCATGCTAAGGCTTCTAGCACGTGGCCTCGGTTTGGCTGGAGCTATCCTGCTTTTTTTAGTGTTGTTGGATGTCCTCGACTCTCGTGGCACACGGGAAGTCAGATGCACCTCCGCGTCTTTCCTTTGGTTGGATTTGTCATGCAGGAGTGGAAACTCATCGTCTTGAAGCAGCTGGTACGGATTTGAGGTGGATCTGCCGTAGGACGGGGCACTTTTTGGCGTGGTTCGTGTGTGGTGGTCCGTTGTTCTTCCTTTGCGTCAGTTGCACCTGTCTTCTCATCTCCATGCTGTGATTCAGGTCTATGTCTGCCTTGAGTCTGGCCGGGCATTGAGGGTCTGCAGGAGAATGTTCGTCTCCACAGTTGTGGCAGTAAGGGATGCATTGATGATTCTCTGCGAGTTCAGAGCCGAGGGGAAATTCCTGGCTGCACTATTGGCAAGTGATGCTGATTTTTTTCTTAGGGCAAACTTCTGCTTTGTGCCCGATTTTCTGACAGCATAGGCAAAGAATGCTTCTTGGTCGGTAGGGTAGATTTTGGTGACTACTCTGTCTACCGTTATATACCTTGGAAGGTGAAGACCTGCGAAGGTGATGAGCACGGTGTTGCTCCTTCCCATCTTGTGTGCTGATAGTATGGTGCGATCATGACTTTGGATACTGTTTTGTAGGCTGGCATCGTCTAGATTGTCCAGACCGTGAACAACCCCTCTGACCTGGTCTCTGCCCATGGCGAGGTAGGCACACATAGAAACACATAGAACAAACACAGTAGAAACCTTTCTATGTGTTTGTTGCTTTTATATGTATTCATTTTTAAATGCTGTTGTAGGCGAGTTTTGAGTGCCTTCGCATAGACACAAATCCAGGTATTTTAAGAAATACGTTTTGGTTGTGCCTTTATGTAGTTCCTACATTGGACGTCATTGGCAGGACGTGGATCCTTGCGCAATATATATTTGGTGGAGGACATATATATCTCGTGGAAAGTAGTACTATACAGTTAAAACATCAAAACGTATTGCCGTATTCTGAGAATGAAAACGTGGTCACAAACTCTCGAAACGTTATAGAAGCGAATCTGCGCCTATAAGACGCGCGCCAATCACTGGAAAGCATTGCGAATTTTCCAGCTCTGCACTGAGAGCCAAATGGCGACGCCAAGAAGAGAGTCGGAGAATCGAACGCCAATAAAATACCCGCACGTATGCATACGAGTACGCACATTTCGTAACTTCTAAGGCACTTCTAAACAACGAACGAGCTTAGCGAATCTCGCGCTCTTCTTTCGAATTTCCCCCTAGAAAACACCCGACAACAAGAAACGGCGACCCTGAGACACATATCCGCCCAAACCACGGGTGGATGGCCATCTTTGACGTCGTTTATTTCGGTCGCGAGCACTGGAGATGACGTGCCCGCTTTCGACGGTCGGATGAACCTTTTTCTCGGTTCTCCCAACACGTGCCCGTGGACAATAGACGTCCTAAATGACAGAAGCGTTACGCAAGTGCAACCGTAGTTACGTAATCGGTGCGGGTGCAAGCGAGGCGCGCGTGTAGCGACGACGCACTAGCGTGTGCATGTTCTTTTAGGACCCAACGCAGCGTAACACATGCTCCATAACGAGCGCGTAATGTTTTTGGGAGTTTTTTTTTTTCTCGGGTTCATTTTTGGTTGTTTCTACAGAATTCGTTGTGAACGTGCGTGGCAGCGTTTGTAAAGTGCGTGCCGTTTAGTCTTGAACTCAATACTCACCAACGTCTAATGTAGGGCAACTTTGAAATGAACTCCGCCACAAAGATCACAATGCTTTACGATATATATATATATATATATATATATATATATATATATATATATATATATATATATATATATATATATATATATATATATATATATATATATATATATATATATATTAAAAAGCATTGTGATGTTTGTGGCGGAGTTCATCTAAAAAAAGTGACGCTTATATATATATGTAACTTTATACGAGCATTTGTCATGAGGGCAACTTAACACCGATGGAAAATATATTTTTTAATACTCTCGTAGTAGACTATTAACCCTGAATGTCGAAAGCCTGCAAAACCGACGAACGTCGTTTTTTTCTCTACACGTAATGAATGTCGCAGAAACATTTGGAGAAAAACAAGCAGCGTTCACCCCCTCAACTCGCAGCCGAAGAAGCGGCCACGTGATCAGGCGCCGATTATACGCCGCCAATGCTAATCATAGCCACGCGCTGGGGATGCTAAAGCACAGGACACGTGCTGAGTTCCGGACATTGTGAGGGTACGTCTATTCCCGTCATTGCACCCATTAGACTTCATTCTTAGGCAACGGAAAGAAGACGTCACCGGTCTCAGAACGGCTTCTTTGTTTTTGTTTGTTTGTTTTTGTTCAGAAGTCGCGAATTTAAGCATTATCCGGTTTAAGAACTTGAAGTTCTATTTTGTATTATATCAATCCCAAGCATTATTATCCGCTGGTTGTTTCCCTAAAATTGTAGAGACCTTTATCTCCGAAGTCCTATATATTATAATATGTTGTATGAAATGCACTATTAAAGAAGCGATCGTTTAACTTTGTTTAGAAGACATTAAACAGACGTTATGGCGAGTGAAGAAGAACCATTTTTTAATATAAATTTTTGCGTTACATGTAGCAAGAAAACTGAGGGCGGATAACTCTCGTGACGTCAAATTTCCTTCTAAATTTAGCGGGGGAGTTGCATCGGCGTAAAGCAGGGATTTCCCCGGGAATTGAAATTGGGGGGGGGGGGGATTTGGGGGGGGGGGGCATTGAGAATAGAGGGGTCGTTGCGAATTAAGGGGTACCTTCAAAAAAACAAGGGGGGGGGGGGTGTACACTACCCATAGGGGGTGTGTAGAAAAATAACTGGCGTAAAGGTCTGCGGGACCTCATGTCACGTAAATATCAAATTTCCCACTAAATTTTGCGAGAAAACTGAGTTTGTGTTTAGGCCATGAGACGTAAAGTTCTCTGATAAGTTTAGAGTGAAATGCCCGGGCGGAGGGATGGACGATATCTTGGAAGGACTGGAAAGAGTTCGTGGACGCTTTATAAATGACCGATCTTCGGTTGAGATGTCCGCTTATGGTGAGCAGATATTTCGTTATGCAAACCCCTTACGCACAGGAAGAAGCAAAATCTACTTGGGACGTATCCGGTTCGCTGCTATCCAGGCTGTGAGAAACAGGTGAGGCGTAGCAAAGCGACATTTTTATTTCTTTATCATAAGAACGTACCGTCGCAAATAATAAAACAAAACCAAAAAACACGACCCATTAAACAACAAAACGACAGCAGCAGCGAAAAAGAGAAGCGATTTGAGATGGCGGCGCGGAGCAAAGAGATAATCGACTGAAACAATTCCGTTCACACAGGCGGGCACATTGCTTATCGACTGCAGTGTCCCTTAGTAACTGGACCGAGGCTTGTTCTTCCTGTAATGGCCCGTCCTGTGCGCGCTTCCGTTCGGATCTCGTATCTCCGTTGAATGGACTCCCGTTTTCGCCGCACATGAATCCCACAGACGCGGAGTTTTTTATTGTGCGCGCTCGAAGCGAAGATGAAAGGATTGGACACGGTGCGTGACGCGATATATCGGTCACGTGAGTCACATGCATGGCGTCGGACGGGTAGAAACGGAAGTGGTCCCTTTCTCACCATTACCGTTGTTGTTGTTGTTGTGTTTCTGATTGAAGTTTGTTCTTTTGGTGTGTGTGTTTCTATGTGCAGCCTTTTCGCCTAATGCTTCGTTCGTGGGGATCAGCGACATCGAAGTTTCCAGCCTATGTATTCTTCGAATGCCAAATGCGATATACTACGCTGCTACACCTTGGTTGTTTATATCGTGCTAAAATTGGTTCTGAATGTGAAAAGTGTTTGTGTACTCTAACGTTTACCATGAGTTTATGACTCATTTAGTGTATATTACAGCACTCAATGTAGTCACGTTTGAGTGAATTATTGTATTTGAACGACGCAACAAATCGTTGCACCCTGAGGTAAATAGTGTAGTCTTACAGGGCGTTATGTGCGGTGCTTGGTTTAGGGGACGTCTGTGAACTCTCAAGTTAATGAACATTAGTTATTATCTAGTTCAAAGGAGTAACCGGCGCCGCTATAGCGGCAGCCAATGTATCCTTTTTAACACATAATGTGTTTTATCAGTTAATCTTCATTTAGTTATGCAACATTATGCTGTAAGAGCCGGCTATAACGACCGGCTGTAACGACTGGCTGTAACGACTGGCTGTAACGGCCGTTACCGACAGAAAAAAAAAAGCGTTACACAAATAGAAGAACCCGATGTAAAGAAAAAGACTCAGTCCCCCTACAGGATATGAACTCGCCCCCTCGAGACTGCCAGCAAAGTGCTTTCGGTGGTCGGTGCGCAAGCGAAGTCCTTGAGCGGCGCGCGAAGGGCCGTCGCGCGCTTCACCCCTTTCCTACCCTTTCCTGTCATGCTGCGCCATCTCACGGCGTGTGTCAGAAATGGCAGCGAATCGTCGGTAGGCGATGCCGTTCAGACGCAGTAATGTTCCATGCAGGGAATTTTCCCTTTTTCAATAATTTCCGGTCTCAATTTTGGTGAAAAGGGAAATGGGAATTTTAACACGTTTGCAGGGAATTTTAAGGATTAACGAGGGAATTCGGGAAAAGCTCTAGAGGAAATGAAACACATAAAAGTCGAGTGGTCCAAAGTCCGAATTCGAAAAAAAGAAAAGTGTATTGTTATGTACAAACACGCCATCGTTTTTCAAGATGTCATTTGGTAATTTCTTTGAGTAAAGTAATTGTGACTATAAGAGTGCAAATAAGTTCCGTATAGGATGATGGTCTTAAATAGTTTGTCACCAAGAGTGAAACGACTACTCCATGGCCACTTGACTTATTTTGGAAAATAACTGGATCATCCTCGATTACCCCCATGAAAGATTGTGTTAAAAAGTACTTGTACCGTTGAAAGGACATAATATTTATAGTACTTTACCTCAAGTAAATTGCACCCAATGTACAATGACTACCTTACTTGAAGTACATAACCTCTCATTTGCTTTGTACTTTACACCAAGTACTTTATAGATGTACTTTACTAAACACTGCTAAAGGTTATATTTTGTTAAAAAAAGTATAAACTGACCACCCTACAAAAAGCCAGTATAATTTTTCACTCATGAAACTGGACATCTAACTGGAATTGTTTCTGGAAACCTGAAATCCCAGCTCCGTAATCCACATAGCGAAAAGTTATACTGGGTTTTTCGGTAATGCAGTAACATTTTCTTCTCTATAAACATGCGATTTCACGCAGCTTTCGTGGTAAAGTGCGTGCATAGTGGCTTGCATGACCACAGAAATAAGCTGATGCGAAAATAAAGGTAACAAAATGCAGGGAAATATGTGGGGATATTTCAAAATTTCGCAGGGAAAAGGTACCTCAAATAGGGAATTGTTGTACCCAAGAAAGGGAATTCTTGGACACGGTATGGAACATCACTGTTCAGACGCCGTTCTATTCTTCCCTGAAAGGTCAATCGCACATTCTGTGCTCACCAGTCTTTGTCATCATGATCAAGCTTGTTTACATTTGTCCGCTTTTTCTCAGTTATTATAGAAAATCGGTGCCAGGCTAAACATCCGGTTGATGCTCTGCCTCCAGCGCGAGCTCTCTACCTTTGACAACGCTTCGTCGCACGCGCAGTCAAAGCCCGGCGGAGGACAACGGGCGCGTGCTGGAGGCAGAGCTTTATTCTGAATGCCTAGCCCGGTGGTTTTGATTTGAAAGCATGTTCAATGCCGGTCTGTTTAAAAGCCTGAAACATATACGAGTAAAAATCGCATCGCCTCACGCCGCTAAGCAGCGTATCCATAGCAACCGTCGCATGGGACGGCACGGCTTGTGTTTACACTCGCTCCCCCGCGTGATGGCACGTCGACCTTAATCCGAGGTTAGCTGCCACTCCGGACTAGCCAAATTATTCACGTGAAATCGTTATGTAGTAAACGATCATACAGCAGACCGACACACTGGTTGTTTATTTTTCCAGACAAGTGTGCGTTTGCTCACACTAGATGTGGACACTATACGCGTGCGCAGAAACTAGATTCGCGATATTGAAGCGAGTGTGCATACACCGCGCCGGCAGTAGCGTCACCGCATCGGCATCATCGTCAGAGCTGCCATTACAAGCACAACCTACCGACTGGTACCCAAGGTATGGTGCCAGGAACGCGTCTCCTCCGACTGGTGTGTTTACCGCGTCCAAAAGAGTGGTCCCTCCATTTCCACTTCATGACGTCATGGAAGCGTCACGCTGTCGCCAGTCGCGATCCTGGTGGCGTCCCAACAGCTGTGGTGTATGTGGCAGACGGCTGTTCTGCTGCAGGTCGCTCTCCAGTGTGGCAGTCCACGGAAGCTTCGGCAGCCAGAAGTTGGGACACCGTGACGACAGCGATGCACGCGTTCGCTAGTGCTACTCACAGCTTCTCGTTAGCATATCTGCGACCAACCACCAGGATCGCGACATGCAGCAGCGTGACACTCCGGCTTCTGTGACGTCATTTGTTGCCACATTGGGACCACTTTTGATGTGTAGGCAGCATAGGACGCTAAACACACCAGTCGAAGACGCGCTCCAGGCACCAAGGAGTGCAAGCATATGCTGCATGGAGCGGTAACGCGTTACCAGTAACGGCGTTATCGGTAACGCGTTACATTTTTCTGTAACGTAGTAATGTACTCGTTTCTTTTTTCAAAATGGTAGCGGGTAACGCGCTTACTTATTTCAAGTAACGGGTAACGTAGTTGCGCTACTCGTTACATCTTTTTCCCATGGTCAGAAAAAAAAGTACGCTTAACTTTTTTCCCTTTTTCTATACTTCGTTTTACCTAAAAAAAAAACACAAAATCTGGGGGGGAGAATTTTTACCTGGTTAGGACAGGCATATGTTTCAAAATGAATGTCCGTAAAAAGAAATAATTATGCTACAATTATTCTGCAATAATTTTTTTCGATTGGTGGGCAAAACCGAAATGGGATGATGATAATATAGCGTTTGTATCCAACTATTGTGCGCGCTGAGGTCCAACGAACTCAGAGCGCACACTCGTTGTGTACACACGCTGTCATCATCATCAGCCCACAGGGGTATACATTTTAGGTTTCGCCCGCAAATCGAAAAATTCGTATTGTAGCATAAATATTGAGGAATTTCTTTTCTCTTGACGAACATTTATTTTAATACATGCCTCCTAATCAGGTAGAAAAAAAATTTTTCTCCTAGGGTTCAAACGCAGCTGACGCAACGAGCTAGTGAGACCAATCAGTCAGTGTCAAAAGGGCACCATCAAGGTGTTCGTCATGTGTCTGTACGTGTTCTACCATCGCTGAACCAATCATAAACAAAAAAGCACAGTGACTGGCGCGTTTTACGCTGTTTGCTTGGTCCCATTAGCTCTTAGCTTCGCCAGCACCCGGACTTACGCTGAAACGAAGTCTAGGCGACAAGTCATTAATTATTGCACACATTCCACATACCTTCCAAATTTCGCCTATTTGTTCCCCACACAAGAAGTTCCACAGTAGAAAAACCCCAATGTCCACGCCGTCTGTCATGCGTTACTTTTTCATCGGTAACGGTAACGCGTTCTTTTTATTTTGATGTAACGCATAAGTCGTGAACGCGTTTCTTTTATTCCCAAGTAACGACTAACGTATTTCGTTACTTTTTTTTTGCTAACGCGTACAATACTGGCTGCATGTGCGTGAAGGTAAATTTGACAAGCTTGCAACAGCGCATGTTGTTTTTTGTTAGCACGAGCATGAACCATGGCGTCGACCAGATGCCCTAGTTGCTTAGACTCGTCCGAGCATGCTCAGAGAAAACACCACCTGGAATAATCGAAGCCTGTAAAGAGCCTCCTCTCTAGCTCCACGTAACGTCTTCACACACTCGGTGGCGCCAACTCAGCAATTGGACCCGATCCCGACGCCCAGGCGATCATTCGACGCATTCATTAGGACGCGATGGCCAGCCGGACACTGACGCAGCACTATGAGTGTCCACTCTGTGTCTGCGCTCGATCTAACTCTGATGACGTCAAAATTATAGCGGATCGGGCTTTTGATTATTTTACGTGGCGTTGTCCGAGCGAGCTTCCATTTACCATTTTCCAAGAATACCAATCTCGGTTATCTGAAACGTCGCAGAAAAGCTGTGGAAGATTGCTTTTAGCGTCTGGCAAGGGTGGTGAAGTATGGTAGCCAGCTGGTGACGAGCATTAAACGCAAACGTGTTATTCGCCACCGGCAGCGGACTGGTTTTTATGGCTTCGCAATTATGGCTGCTTTCCACCGATTGCGCAATCGCCAACGCTATCTGATCTGCCCTTGTATTCTGCTTCTTTACGCGTATGAACCATCGTACGGTGGAAACGGAACGGTTCTTCTGGCTGAATGGTTTTCTAGAGTACTGTGAAGAAAAAAGCCCTTCGTGTCCATGTAAAACATTGTCACTTCTTCTTTCGGTACTCATATGTAACACACAAAGAGATGTGGGTTCACTTGTTGAGTGTTTTCAATGGACGTAAAAACTAATTTATCAATAAATCGGTGTATTCACTTATCTTTTTCGAACTTAAATGAACATGTCAAAACCTGTGGCTCCTGTGTTGTCCTTCTGTAAACTCCATTTATATGACTTGACGACTAACACACTCGACATGTCAAGCAAAATCGCAGCGCTTTGGTTGATTATTGAAATGTTCCATACGCAAGGAAGTGTATGAGTGAACCCGCGATAAACGACAAAAAGGGGGGGGGGGGGGACCAGTCAAAGCGCTGGGAGCTTCAATATTTCGACCAATCTTGTCTTAATTTTCATATTTTGTTTTCCGGAGCTATAAAGTCGGCAACACACGCAAAATTCGAAGGAAAGAAGAAATGTGAAGTGCCTATTCTTTGTTATCCTGGCTGCGGCTGTTCTTCGTCATGCGCGTCCGTTGGTGCTCGCGTTTCTGTGACCGCTGTTATGGGCCTTGGGCGTTGTCCAGCAGCCGCCGCTGTACACACACTACAATAACCGCCGCCATTCTTCCCTCTTTTTTTTCTTTTTGTTATCCTTTGAAATTTGTAACAAAGCCCCCTTGTGCGCGTGGCCCGACGTTCTAGAAAGCGTGCAAAATGCAGTTTGGCTACGGTCGCGTGTCCGTAGCAACGGCTGCCGTAACAGCTCGGCACATACGCTGCCTCTCCCTTTGCTTGCACGCGTGCATGGCGGCATGCGCGGTGCACGTTGACTCACTGACACATTTTTGCTCTTTTTTTCGTTTTCAGCCACCAACCCGACCGTCCAGCGCATTACGTCGCAGTGGGACACCTCGCAACAACAAACGCATCCCAACAAATAAGCAAAACACATTCGCGGGGTATATATGTTGAACAACAACTGCGCTGCTTTGGTAGGTGGGCATTGTAAGTGCTTCTTTTGTTTGCTCACGGCGTTTTTCTTGCGCCCAAAATAAGGATGCGATGCGTCTTTTTTGGGGCTTCGCTTACGTCTCTGTGTCGTGCATACGCGTGACGATGAAAGCGGACAAGTTGTAAATCCTGCTTCTCCGTGGAGGTTAGCAAATTGTGACGGCTGGCGGCCGCCGCTCGAAAGAGATTGCCTAAACTCAACAGCAGTGTTTTTTTTGATTATTATTATTTTTTATGTATTTATTTGCCCAGGTTAGAGCACCCACCGACTACCATACTTTGCCGTTCATATTTGTCAACATACATGATCAATCACGTCTCGCCATGTTGGTATTGGGTTTCGGCGGCAGTCTTGGAGGAACGCGAGAAATATCGACGGCCGCATTTGATGTGGGGCATCGCTTCAATGGAGCTAGAAACAAGAAACTCTGTTTACCCGACATGTCGAGCGCTTTAATACGCAAGAAATTTCCTTCAATTCGTCCAAAATTAAAAACAACTTGCGTTACTTTTTTTATTCAATCTGACAATTAAGTGGTGGCCATGGCGACCACGAGAAAAGAAGGAGAGGGTCATTTGGTTAACTAATTAACTAAAATGTATTAATTAACAGTTTAAATCTTTATTTGTTTGGGAAGAAGGCATAATATAATTCAAAGGTTCCTGCCGTGAAATTCATTAAAATTCTCACCCTTAATTGTACACGGCTGCAAAGCGAAACTACCGTTTGGCCCTGGGCAAAGAGAGGCGCCATCACAGCCGGCTTCGCTTGCGGAGCCTACGGAGGGTGGAAGGATCGACCAGATGGACATGACGAGCGCTCTTTCCCAAGTTGTTCAGTTGAGACTACTGCAAAATGCCACAAGCACGAGAGCACGAGAACGCTGCTTTGAAACGTCCTTCCGCTGAGAACGAGCGCTCGCGCTAGAAAGACGCGTCCCAGAACCAGGAGCGCGAGCTAACTTCGCACTCCTCTTTCTCAAATGAAAAGGAGGAATTGAAGGAGAGCTTCCTCTTTTCTGGCTGCTCGTCGGGCTTTAAAGCGGCGATGCAACGATCTTTGTACTTTGCGCAAATACAGCCAGAACAATTGTCCCTGATGTCAGTGACCTATGAAACACGCTTTGGTCTTTTAACACACGCAATAGAAGTCGCCGGAAAAAAATTTAAAGAAATACGAGCAGCGTTTACCTCCTCAACTCGGAGCCAGAACAAGCGGCCACGTGATCTGTATTTGATTATATTTATATGACGCCAATGTTGATCATAGCAACGCGCTGGGTTGGCAAAGCACAGGACAGGCGCTGAGTTCCAGACATAATGTTGTGGTTAGGCTACTGTCGTCATTGCAGCGATTGGACACGGGCCACTACCCGAATGCTTGTCGAGCTATCGATTATCACTAGCTTAAATCAAGCGCTCACGCAATGCTCGGGTTCATTCTATGAGCCGCATTCAATGTCGTCACTGGGGGATATGTATACTGCGATCTCCCACTACGCCATCAAGTTTTGCGAAGGAAAGCATGAAAGAAAACGCTGGCTTTCGTCCTTGAAATTACACCGCAACAAAGGAGTTTCTTGGTCAGTGGCGTTGCGTGCAAGTAAACTTGGCTCCCATTAAGGCCTGTTCACACATGAAGCGGAGCGCTACAAGCGTAGCGCTTACCTCTGCGCTAAGCGCGTGCTGACGGGAACGTTCACCAGCTTTGTATCTCACCGTCAAAACTGTTGCTCATGGCAGACGATAAGTAGCTGACGGCACGTGAGGAGTGCTACATTAGCGCTTCGCTGCATGTGAGAACCGACCTTTATAGTGCCAGTAAGCTCGTGTAAAGTAAAAAACAATCCTAACTTCGTTTCAGCTTGGGTCCAGACGCAGCCGATGCTACAAGCGCGAGCTCCGGGCCTCCAGCGTCCCTGCCAAGCACGCGCGCTCGTGCAGTACAGGCACTGTTCAGGGCCACACGCTCGTGCTTGCAGCATCGGCTGCGTCTGGACCCAAGCTGAAACGAAGTATAGCGAATATCGTTGCACGGACCCCTCTATAAAAGCCGTGGTCACTCATACATCCTACAAACGACAGTCTGCAAACACGAGTCACCGCAATATCTGTGGTTCGAATGCCGCGTGCCATGTTTTCTCCTTGAACTCGTTGCCATGCGGCATTCGAAGCACGGATCTCGCGATGACTCGCGTTCGAATCTGTATGCAGACTGTCTTTTGTACTAATGTATAAGCAGCGTGACCCCGCCGCTTAACCCATTGAAGTAGGGGTGCATTTTATAATAACATTTCAACTTTAAACTTTGTACATGGTGGTAAAAATATAAAAAATAAGCTTCAAACATTTTCCAGTCAATTGGTGAAAATGTTTAATGTTTAGATATGATGGTACAATTGCCAAACCACTGTACCACACAGGATGAAAGGTAGTTGTAAAAGATAAAAACTTGAGAGTCAATATATTTACTATTTTTTGTTCTGAAATAATTTAGAAATATCATGTAAGAACGTGGTCTAACAGGAAAGCTTTATATAGAGATCAAACCAGGTGAAACTTGTCGATCATGCGCAGCCAAATTTTTGTCGCTCTCGGATTTTGAGAGTTCCGCCACACCTGCTCCTTGTATATTTTTATCATCACCGCTTGATTGCCCAGACCCCTCGTCTGAGGGTATGCTTTCAATTACGATGTCAGAGGTTTTCTGTGGGTAAAATGACTCTTCATTCCATTTTCATCATCTAGACACAACTATCAAAGTTGTGACAGTCATAACTTGTTAATACAAAAAAAAATGGTTTACGTTTTGTGCACGAAATACAAGTGAGTCATCCCATTCCACGTGTTTAGAAGCACTTGTATTAATTATTCTGGATTGTGAAGTTTACAGGCGCGCTACAATGCTTTCAATAACGCACCATCACCTATTTTTTTTTTAATCGACGGTTTATGAATGTTTTACTTCCACTTGGGGGCTCTTAAGCAAATGTGGACAGACTTTTTATTTTTAATTTGGGTCACATGCTTCATTACTGCGAAGTGCTGATCATCACGTGTTAAATGCGCTTGCTCAACAACATACGTCCAGCAAACTAATGCATCTTTAAAAATATATATATATATTTTTATTTTTTACCGAGAGAGGGCGCTATTAATCTGCAAAGCGCAATGGTTTCAGATTGATACCACTGCCTGTTGCACTCTTACACCACACTTTTTGGGTAGTATTATTTTAAAACCACGTACCATACCCCGCAAAAAATGAAAGTATTTTTAATTACTTTAATTTTAGGCTTTTTTAGAAGAAAAAAAACACATAATGTAATATAGTAACTGACAACTTAAGAAACCAGTGTGGCGAGTCCCGCGAGCGTCTTCTTATCGCTTTTCAGCCAATCAGATTGCTCCATCGGGCGATAAAAACACCGAAGGACCAATAGCGAAGCAAGAACATAATATGCCACGCCCTATATTTCTTCATCTTGTCGGTGACTATAGCCGCAATTTCGTTCCCGCACTCGTGCGTCAGAAACTGGACATAAAAACGAACGTGGGTTACATTTCTATATTTTTGTCGGAACCGGGAATATTTTTAACGCAATAATTTGACGCTATAATTAGGACCACACAGCAATTAGACCCTCGACTGATACTTTTCTTGTAAACTTTTATATTTCTTCCATCCCACTTTTTTTTTTTCCTTTTTTGGTTTGGACAGTAGTACGAGCCGGCGCCCTCTCGCCGAAAATGGTGGGAAAACACAAATAGCGTGGGATACTTTTTGTAGGGTAAAGAAAACAGCACCGAGCCCTTTCTTATATACATTGTTTTAATAACGTTGCCGCTACGCGAACTACGGCTATAATAAGAAGAAAAGACAACCAGGAACTGCTATAATGACGACAACAATCCGAGGGAGCTCAAAGAGTCCCCGCGTGGTTATAGAGTTTGCATCGGGTTCACACGTGAGCGTGCCCGGCATTGTCTCTGGGGCAGTGTGGTGACGTTCACTGGCCGACGCAATATTATACGAGTGTGTCTGAACTTTTGGCGCGTCATCAAATTTGCTCGTGGTTGATTCGCTTTAGTGTTGTATAAACCAACGCCCTATTTACAAACGAGTTGGCGCTCGAACAGACCGGGTGTAGGCACTGCGCATGCGCCGTGACGTCACATGACGGACGACGTGACGGCGTGACGTTACGTCGGTGCCGCGCGTATGTCGAACACGCACCGAGCATTAAGAGGTAATCGGTGACGCGCCCCTGCGGCCAAGACTGCTGGAAACGCAGTGGAAAGACGCGGCATTCAAAAACAAAAATGGCAGTTCAGTGACGTCATGGCCCAGTGTTGCTTCACCAAGAACTCAGCCCGCTGAAAGCCCGCTAAGGAGTGGATGGTAGCATTTTAATATCTGTTTTAGGCCGGAACCCGGCTCCCCTTTTTTGTGTATATTTTGGCGGCGTGCGTTATTTTGTCCCCCTGAAGCGATTCATATATATATTTTGGTTCGAATTTGTAGCGGAGTTACCCTTTTAGCCGTCAGCTACTATAAAACAAATAACCGAGGAAGAGCGAAAAAACAAAACAATTTTAGTGGCTGCCTTTTGAAAGTTGGGAAAGAAATAAAAATATAATAAAAAGCGAAAAAATAAACTTCTTAATTTTATTTCCAATTGCAAAATTAATGTGTAGGTCTTTTCTTTTTCCAGTTTCACAAGTTGTACTGTCTTAACACATTTTTTTATTTTAATATGTTATATTCAAGCACCTCAATTTCCGAATTATATAGACACGCAACACAACTCTCAAACGCTGAAAGAAAAAAAGGCAACTAGCATATGCCCCTACTACACGAAAACATATTCATCAAGGACACGTTTGGATACACGTCGCTCAACGGAGGCTGATTAATAATGATAGCGGTACCGTCGGGACCCATTCAAAAAGATGGCCGACGGCGCAACGCTTGCCCGACTCTTGTCCGAAAGAACTCGTGCGTGTGCACGCAAGCGCGCGTACAGCTAGCCTCGTCAAAGAAAATCACCGGCATTTGTGAATTCCCCAATCAAGCCATCTCCTTCCATCCCCGCAAAATAAGCAGACGACTTACAAAGAACCCCACGTTCATGCAGATCTCATCCACGGCCCTACACGCGCGTCTACGATGAAAATGCTCGCGTACACGAACGCGCGCGGAAGATATAAGGGCACAGGTAGCAGTCGCTTGACCATGGTATGCAGTAGCCAGCCATTTTGTCGTCTCTTTCATCGCGTGACAACTGATGTACACGTATACCCTCGTTAAAACCTCGTCAAGCAACACTGGCGGCCGCCATTCCTCGGACAAGCGGCGTGTGATTGGTTCCGAGACCTCGCCGAAGGTTGACGGAGCCCTCGTCTCCAATGGTGCTCAGAGCGCCTGTCCAAACCATGGCGGACTCAGATCGTTAGCGCAGGGGCTAGTAGACGGCGGGCGCTTTTAAAAAAGGGTCAGTTGATTAAAAAGAAACCCGATTTTCATTTGTGTCAATGTCTCGAGATTCCAAGTGCAAGAACTATAGACCTTTTCTGCAAGTGCGCCGCCGTCTTGAATTGACGTCACTTCCAGTATGGGCGAAAACATTGTTTTGCCTTTGCCACGCCAATAGAGGGCATTTATGATATAAGCGTAACCGTCACACTTTCTCGTTTTGCCTCCCCTTTATTTTTTTACTATTTGCAGGTTGAAACGTTGGATTATTTTTTTCGTCGCCCATACCGGATATGCCTATTAGGTGGCTGGGGACGAGAGTACACAGAAAAGGTCTATATTGTCTGGAATGAGGGCTGCAAATTGGAGAGGTATACGCACTCTGTGCGAACGGCCTTGCAGCGTTATGATAGGCAGGTGTCGTGAGACAATGGGGAGAACCGGGGATGGTGGTTATTTGACGTAGTCATAGTGTGGTTTGTTTGTTTTTATTGTAGCTTTTTTATATATTTATTCGGGCGCAACTTTCAGGGGTACCTATATAGTCTAATGGCAATGGGGGAAAAGATAAAAAACAAAAAACAAAGGCGTCAACGAGAGCCGCGAATTTTAATGTGTCTGCGTCGACAGGGCCGCTGGGTTCATGACCGCATTTTTTTTCTTCCCGAAACGCAGATTGAATTTTGAATGACACCGAAGGTTGCGTTTGCAGGAACCACCGTAAGAGAATTGCGCTCCGCTAACGTATCGGCATGTTGTAGTTTTTTTTTTTTTCTTCTTATTTTTCTTGCTCTGACTTAAAAAGCGACGCACACATGCTACTGTATAAGAAACCAACCTTAAAACAAAACAGAATTTTCGTTTCACCGTTTTATACCTTCGTACGCTTCGGTTATTTTGCTTTTTTCTGAACGACGAAAACGACAACTTAACCGGATCCTGAAAATGACCGAAACAGATATATGTTTCTATATGCTCAAACCACATTTCCGTCGCTTGAACTATACATTGCTCCGATAAGTTCGCCGATTCATGGCTCGGGGGCAATGGACTGTGCGCTTCGCAATGCTTTCACACACTAGCTATGTCAAGGACGAAGCGGAAGCTCGTCCTGCTTCTTGTCCACTAAAGGTACGGTGAACGCTGCAGAAGAGGCGACCGAGCCTCCTGGCTCGCTCTGTATAGTGGAAAGGGATGAGAGGAGCTACGACTCGTTCTAGACCTGTCAAGCTGCCTATGAGGTCTACCAGCAGGTCGTCTGCTTCTTGTCCAAAAGGTGCGGTGACGTCAGAGGCGCCGAGCTTCTGATTGGCTCTGATTGAAGGATAGTGGATAGACCTCAGAGCAAGCTGCCTTGAGGTCTACCCACTATCGTTCATGACAAACCAATCCGAGCTCGGAGTTCTGAGCGTCACCACAACCCCTGCAAAGGAAGCAGACGAACTTGCGCTCCGTATAGTAAAATATACGGGTATAATTTAAAAATAAAGTTGAAGAAAACATGAAGGAAAATTTGATTCATTGTTGCCAGTGTTGTGCCCGTTACCAAAATAAGTAGCGTTACTCCTTAGCTTGGAAAAAAGCTAGCGAGGTTACAGAGCTCCGTTACCATTTTTGCAAAGGTAACGAAATACCGGTGTCGTTACTCGCCATGACTAACGGACGTTATTTTTAAGTTAGTTTGTCGTTACTTTGTGTTTCACTGTTAGTATATGACAGCTGTTTATTACAAACCGCCTCTATAAACTCCGGCAACCATACACTTGTTCAGAGTGATTATTTATTCATTTCTTTATTTGTACTCTGCAGCTCCGAAGCATTCCAGCAGAGGAGTGGGTACATATCACATCTATACGCTGGAAACTCACACAAACAGCACAAGCCAGCTACCAACAATACCGCGGCCGGACTCGGCCGGCGGACCTCTGGTTGCCGATCCCTGTACTAAACCAACCACGCACAGTGCCCTACGAGCCTACACTTTGTTTATGTGTGATTGGGTTAACCAGTACTACCAAACCCATTAAAGAAACTTAAAAAAAAAAACAAAAACGAGTGCCATCATTATGCAATTAGGGCGCTGCTTGATGGGGTCCACCGGGTCGTAGCATCGGCTGCTATCCGTACTCAAAGTGAAACGGAGTAAGGCAAAATAAAAACGAAATAAGAAGTGTCCGCGTTAAACGTGAGTATGATTGAACTGGGAGGTTCCTGATGAAGGAAGGCGATAGATAAAGTGGTGCTGCTATAGGAAGTCGATTTCCCGGCAGGGTCCTTATCGAGCGCCCGAGTTCGAGTGCAAGAGACGGACGGCCAGGAAGAAGATGCTACCTCGACACGTGCGTTCTCTTCGCAAGCAGTTTGGGCCAGCTACGTTGCCGTCCAGCCCAGTTTCTTTTTATATATATATATATCATTATTTGTTTTTGTTTTTTGAGTCGGCGGTATCATAGCGAGTCATCTGTTCTCCCTGGCCACAACTTCCTGGTTGCACGTTCGGAATGACTCCCGCCCGTCAGCGGGGTCTGCCGTTCTTTGTTGCTGTAACTGGAACAGTGCTCGAGAACCAACAACGAGCTACACATATAACAGCAACGCCGGAAACATTTACTGAGGTTAACGTGTTTCGGTTTATACGACTTTTGTCCACCTTGACGCATCGGTAGTAACCTAGGTATAGCAGTGTACCCCAAAAAGCAGCAACTTCACAGTGTTGTTTTTTGTTGTTGTTGTTTTATCACCACAAAAAATACTACGGATAACCGAACGCTCATTTACCGCCCAAATGTAGCGCTAGCCGCTCGAAGCAGATGCCAAAGTTAAAAAGTAACCGTTATTTCATTCAAAAAATATAAGTGGCTATCTTAAATTTTCGACGGTAAAATGAGGCCCATTTTCCGGCCGTTTTCGGTAACTGGCACCATATTTAGCTCCGTGAATTTAAGAGCTCCGGCAGCCGCCGCCATTTTCCCAATAAAAATTTTAGAAAAATCACTTTCAAACTTTTAATTAAGATAACGGTTAGTCCTGAAAGATCTGGCATTTAGTTCGGACCGCTGACGCTACATATGGGCTTAGAATGATCGTTCGACGGTAGAGTAGTTTATATTTGCGGTGAAAAGAACACAAATAATTTTTAAGGGGGACAACTTGTGAAATGAGCTGAATGTTCTGGTTCGCTCTAGGGTTAGTTTTTTTTTTTCTCGTATTGTAGTTTATTTGCAGCATGTATTGTTGGCTGGTCAATTAGATCGAAACAGTTTTTATCTAAATATAACGAATCGACCGAGCTCATTTTGAGTGAAACGAGTAAATGAGTGTCCGAAAAAAAAATGTACAAACTCAAAAGTTAAATGAAAGAAAAAAAGGTGAAATGTGTTGTCATTTTCATTCCCTTCGAAGATCTGTCTAACTGTTCATACATTTTAATTATTGAGAACCGAAGTCCTTCTGTGCGGTTCGAACTTGTAAACTCTCAAATTAGTCCCCTCCCACTCCTCCCTCCCCCCCCCCGTTCTCTTACATACCTTTATCCCAACGAGGTAGAGGGCCTTAGAGCGATAAACTGGCAGCTGAAAGTGACCCCCAATTGGCCGCCGCCATGTTGCACATTTTTGACCACTAGACACGTGACCTTATAGTTTTACGTCTAGATTTTAACGAAGTACCGCGCACAAATAATTGCTTATTGATCTTTAATAACAGTACCGACGAGATAAGTTATGTTTCGTTTGTTTTAAGTCCGAAATGTGCTTTTACGACAAAAACTCGGGCAGCTTCGCAATGCCTCCGCTAGATGCCGTCAACCGCGGTGCTGTATTTTGGGTTTTTATCGGAGCTAGACACTGATCTCTGGGGCTAACAGTATTGAAAAATAGTTTATCATGTTTTTTACAGCGATCGCAATACAAATCTCGGCTCAGTTTTGCGTAAAAGCCTCAGGATTTGGTACGGTCACGTGTCTAGTGGTCAAAATTGTACAACATGGCGGCAGCCATGTGGGGGTCACTTTTGCCTGGTGAACGGGATACCAGTTTATCGCTCTAAGCTTCTCTATCTCGTTGCTTTCTCCCGCCTCCTTCCTCTCTTTGTCATATGTGCACCTAGTTTCACTGTTGTACGCTGAACATTGCGTTAAGCATCCACAGGTGACGACCATTAATATCCTACATGACGACAACGGTTTTATTTATTTATTTATTTACTTATTTACTTTGGGTTACCCATAAACATATTGACGCCTCTTTAGGGGTGCACTTATCACTGTCAGATAGTAGTATAATTGTTCGGACACGACAGAAAAAAAAAATGGAAAGTTAAGACAAAACCATGGCAGCAACACACTTTTGTAAATTTACGCTCTTCGTCAAAAATATCTAGGCTAGCATTCCCGCAAATTTGTTCTGAATGATCATAAGTCAATCGATGGCGCGTCGTGAGCAATGCGTGAGATAAATCAGAAGGATAAAGCAAAGAATAAAGTCTACTAGACTTACGAGGAACTCGCGAGTAGACGTAACTTAGTAGCGCTGGTGAATCAAATAAGTATACCATTTGCGATCTTATTCAGAAACATCCATCCACGAATCGTTCTCCTTTTGAGCAACGTATCCAAAGGGTCTGTTCCGAGCAAATATTTCACGCAGAAAATGCGGCTCGACGACGCGTTTTTCCGAATGTGTGAATTCCTCGGTTAAAACGTTGCCCCTTTTCGTCGCTCGCCGAGATCCTGAGAACCCCGACCGTTGGGCGGAGAACACGCAAATGCACTTAAGTGAGGTGTCGGGCCAGACGGACCACTTAACCAATTAGGGAACCCCGCGAGGCCAGGCTCATTGTTCGCTCCGTGAAACCCAGTGCCAGGCGCAGCGAACCAGGAGGCAGTGAACTTTTCCGGTGAAGATGGATTATTCGGCTGCACGAGACGGAATATGAAGAGGAAACTGCAAAGCACGCCAGTTTCTTGCGTTATTTCAACTCTTCGCCCCTTTTTTCTTTTTTTTTTCTCTCTCTCTTCTATCTTCTTTGTCTCTTCTTTTCAATTAATTCTTATAATTAAAGTTTGCTTCCGCCCCTTTTTTTTTATTCAGTGAATTCTTGTGTTATGTGTAGAGATGCCTAAAATCACTGGTGTCTTTGTTGAAATATATATTGGACAAGAAATTTAAAAAATACGCATGAATATAAAAGTAGGAGAGCTATACATTTATGGCCCTGGACAAGTTTGCGTCAGGTGCATGTGTAGGTGTGGCTAGAGTTCCTGTATAGGCTCCCTACGGCAGACAGAGTTGCGCGTTCATCCCCGTAGCGCCGTCTTTCCTGCATAGCATGTTGCTCCTGCTCCTCACGTGACGGAATTCGGCGAATAGCGGCGCCGCGCGTTCGAGGCGCGCGGCGCGCTCAAAAGCTGGGGTACGTACGGTGGGACGCGTGCAACGTCTACTTTCCTGCACAGCACTTGATCCGGCTCCTCACGTGATCGGATTTCGGCGAATAGCGGCGCGGCGGCACGTGGAAAACAGGCGCGCAACTCTGGTTCCCGTAGGGAGCCTATACAGGAACTCTAGGTGTGGCGAGCCCCCAACATGCAGCTTCCTAAATAACGAAAACTACTTAAATCGGTT
Organism: Ixodes ricinus; assembly: GCA_037355805.1. Classification (NCBI taxonomy): domain Eukaryota; kingdom Metazoa; phylum Arthropoda; class Arachnida; order Ixodida; family Ixodidae; genus Ixodes; species Ixodes ricinus. The sequence goes on from JAZHYW010017268.1 coordinate 63,400, forward strand.
CTCCAGGAAGTACTATACCAGGCTTATGCGAAAACCTGTGGTTGTTCACCTATAAGATGTGCAGGCGTCAGGAGGCATAATCTGCAGTGGCTGTTTCCTGGGCCGGCTAGCTAGAACAGCGTCTCAGCTGAGACTGGGTGAAAGAAAGCACTGCAAAGGCTGGGGCGCGCGAGCGTCTTGAGACGCAGCTTGAGTCCCGCTCAGCTCGCGCGCTGGCTTTGGCAGTGCGTTCTTTCACCCAGTCTCAGCCGAGACGCAGGTTCTATACTTCGTTTCAGCTTGGGTCCAGACGCAGCCGATGCTACGAGCGCGAGCGTGTGGCCCTGAACAGTGCTTGCATTGCACGAGCGCGCGTGCTTGGCAGGGACGCTGAAAGCCCGGAGCTCGCGCTTGTAGCATCGCCTATGTCTGGACCCAAGCTGAAACGAAGTATAGCAAACCGGCCCGGTGCAACCCGGTGTCGTGTATAAAAAAAAACGAAAAAAAAAACAACGACAAATGGAACCATTCTTGAGCAACTCTGGGTCGCGCTGCCTCAAGTACACTAGAATGCTTGATCATCCGCACGGATTTTCCTCGTCGATGAGCCCAAGCTCGCACAAGGAGAATATACGAGACCAAAACCCGTTCGCGTTCTTACTGTGTTCACCGGAAAAAAAAATAGTTTGTTCCGAACGTGCACTGCAAAACGCCCACAAAAATGTCGACTGCGAAATCGCCGACCGCTAAAACCGTCAGAAGGAAATTTCGCACGGTCACCGACAGAGCTAAATTTTCGAAGCGCGTGTTCGGGCTCGGACGCACGGTGATCGTTTAAGGACACAGCTGTGGGCCGCGTGTGCTCGCTCGCCTGGAACGGAAGCACGGTTCGCTCACGCCATAGACGTGCGGACCTGTGCACCGCCCACGCGCATAACAAATAAATAAAAAAACGGTTGCGACGAGCGTTAGGAGTAGGACAGTTGACCGACATCTGTCGAAGCGCTTCCTTTTTCAAATAAAAGATAGGAAAAGAAATAATCAACGGTGGGACAGCACTCGACATATGGCGTGGACGGGAACGTTAACGTTTTCCTACGTCTTGCCGATGTGTTATAGCGTGCACTGCTCGACGTAGGGGTACAGGGCCCTGCCGGCAATCGCCTTCACACCCGCCCCCCTGTATTGCCGGCTAATGATAGGGAGCTTCTTCGCTCTAACGGCAGCCGTGGACAAATTGAAGGATGAATCACCGCCGTCCGGAGAGATGTCAAGATCGACTCCCGTTGGTCGGATGGGCAGATCGGCTACCTGATTTGAGGATCCACCCCGCATCCTAAGATGCTCGATAAAAATGTTTCGTCATCCTCCTCAAACCGACACCAGCACCGGAGCCAGCCTGATATGGCGGAGAGCGATGCACGAGGTCTGGCTTTGATGACTCTGTCTAAATGCGTAAACGCTCGTGACTACTTTTTTTCTTTAATTGCACGTGTTTGTTTGTTTGCTTGATGCCCGAGTACACAACTGTGCTCCAATAAAAGCGTCAGAGAACCTGTCAGCCCCAGAAACGCAGGGATTTTCTTGCGATGTTCGAGATTTTTTACTTCGTGATCGTTCTTTGGAGTTCTTATCGGCGCATGGCACAAATGTATTGGCTGATGAGCGATAATAGGACGCTCGGGGTTGTTAGTGATTACAGATGTATTGGATACGTACGTGTTCTTATACGCGGTATGGCACGCAGATAAGATACATACGCAACACCAATGACCCGGAGATTTGTGTTAATCACGGATTCCTAGCAAACACCCAGATCGCAAAAAAAACATTAAAAAAAACTACGCAGTAAAAAGCACCGCGAAAGAACAATGTTCTCCGTTCCACATTAAAAAAAAAAAAAAAAAAGAAGAAGAAAAACTTTTCTTTAAACTCACGCTTGAAAGCGTTCATCTCCTAAAAATTGCAACTTCGTTTCGGTAATGCCGTTCAAAGGAAGGCTTTGCGGGGCCGCCGCTACACTGCGGTAACAGCGCTCGCTCGCGTCCGCCGTGAGAAATAAATAAATAAATAAATAACAATGAGTAAAGCCGCGCACTTTTGAACTTGAGAAACGTTTTCCCTTCCCCCGCGCCCCTTTCCACGAACCCCACAACAACCGCCGCCACGAAAGTTATTTATTTCTACAACATGCGCGCACTTTTACCGCAAAAATACCGCGCGTATTTATTTCTATTCTTCTTTTCTACCGTCTTTCTCAGGTCGCGTTCGTGAGAGAAGAAGCGTCTGCGATTGCGGAAGCGGTCTGCCTAGATCCGTAGCAGCTTCGCACCTTCGCAGGCGTCATCAGTAGACTCAGAGTTTCCGGAAAAAGCAATGCACTCGGAGTACCGTCGCGGAGAGGGTAAACAAAAAAACACGAAAACACGGGCTCTTGTTGCTGAAGCCACACTTGTTCCGCTACGGCGGAACCGCTATTCCAAGGCATGCCCTTGCGCTAACTGCAGCCGCCGTAGTGTGGACCTTGAATGCCAGCGGAGCTGACCCACCTCAACCGGCATTGCGACTTTACTCGCGTTCCATTGTATGCGGCGGCGCTCTTGAATTCTTTTTTTGTTTTCTCCCTTTTTTAGTCTCCCCGCTTGGATGGAGAGAGATGCTGACCGTGGCTATCGTGAGAGGTCATCTCGAAAAAGGAAGGTATTCGACGTTCGTTGAAGGGGTATGTGCGAAGAAGTTCATCAACAGGCTCCCGCGTACATACGCCGGGCCAACCTGCTCCGGATGTCTCGTGCACATTGAAGGTGCTCTAAGCCGTCTCCTGTTGTTGCTATGACGTATGGCCGCCGTTATCGTTTTCTCTTTGGCGCGCAATACGTGCCAGTCCTATTACAATGATTCCTATGTGGTTTCGTTTGGAAAACTCCAAGAGAGAGGACAAGACTAAAAAAGAACAAAATGATCACGTAGGGAAAAAATAAACGCACATACGCAAGAACCTGAAACAATAATTCGCTGTTTTTTTTTTTTTTTTTTTCAGAAATGCGAGTGAACAGGATTTCAGCCGTTCATTATACGACTAGAAAGCACTATGGACACTGGCAGCAATGACTATGACCGTGAAACTGAACGACGGTGATCAAGATTCTATTCGTGTCAGTTTTAGAAAGATTGCGGCGAAGCAGACGTGCCAAGTCGCTGTACACGTTTGCCTCTGTCTATCTTGTCTGCTTGGTCCGTTGTTCTTTTGCTGCCGCTCGAGAAGGCCGAACCAACACGAGATGTTCAAGTTTCCTTGCGTCATCTACGGAACGCGTTTCATTTTATGTAGTTTCCGGCGAATAGGAGAGTGTTCCTATACTAATGTAATGACTCTCCTCTATTCAATTTTAGGAAAAGGCCCAACGAATATGTAAGGTTACAGGAGACAACCTACAGACAATGGGAGCACCTAGGCAAACGAAATCAATCGGCGATGATGAAACGATCCGGAACACTTGTCGCCGTCAACTGAGGTGACGAGTCTGCGCACAGTCGTACCACGGTGGGGTTGCATAAATGAGACGGCTGCGTCACGCGCGCCGCACGCACAAAACAAAGAAGTCTCCGTTTCGTTATGTACGACAAATTGCACCTGTACGTGTCTGTGTCTTTCTCGTCACCGTGTGCCCGCGTCTTCCCCGCCCGGGTTCTTGCACGGGAGCGAGCATGTGCGCGTGACCAATTTGCAAGTTGACGAGGTTTCTCATGAAGCTATTAGATTCAAGCGTCTCTTATATATTATGTTCGGTTTTCGGTAGGAACAACTGTCCCAGATATCACGCATAACAAAAATATGAGAATTCTAAAGAGGTTTTGACGAGGAATTCAATCGTATGGTTGGAATTTACATTTGAGTCGTCGCATATCGTAACCCAGTTCGACACTCGCGCAACAACCGCCCGTCACTCCAAAGGAGAAGCATTTGAATAGAGACCATACGAGAACGTGCGGCACATATTTCAGCACGAGCACTCGATGCGTATGTAAATAGACGTTTCCCAGATACACAAACCCTCGCGTGCAACCCATATGCGCTCTGGTCCTGCCTCAAGCTCGGCAGAAACTCTTTTGGTATTCACCCCCACGGCGCGCGACGCACACAACACTCACACACACACAGAAACAGATACAACAGATAACGCACTCTCTGTACTCCGTGCCGAATCGACAGACCCGGTCAGCGAACCAGCGAACTGATACAAGAACAACAAAGACGACAAAGTAAAACAAAAACGAAAGTAAGAAGAAGCCCCCGTTTTTTAAAAAAACGGAATCTTTTGTCTCATTTCCGCCTCGGCACTCCACACCCGCTCCCTCCGCGTTCCAGTGGGACAGGAAGTGGCATATTATTCCCAGCGCGTCCGGTCCAGAGAAGCAAGCCGAAACTTTGTGGGCCAGCGAGCGACCTCCCTTTCGCTTGTCTGCGGAGGCCGCTTTCACGATAACAATGTAAATCCTTTGTCAGTTACCTGGACTCCTTGTCATCCCCTTAGAAGGGATCGTCGTTAGACCCGCAAGTGAAACCGACAGAAGTGATGGAGAGGCCGTCGCTTTCGTTGGACCGTGTTTGTCCTCTGCTATCTGTTGTTGTTGTTGTTGTTGCTTTGCATTGTTTGTTCGTTGTGTACTATCATGTTGTCTGCGATATCGTGTCCGCAGTTCAGCTTTTGCCGTTGATTTCATGTAGATTATTCAATGTTTGCCGCTAGCAATCTGCGAGAAAAAGAAACTGGACTGATCTCAATTCAAGATTGGAATGTGTGTTAATCAATGTCATAGAGTCTTTCCGTGGGTTTTTGTTTCATTGTTTGATGATTATGTTGTTGCTAATGTGCAAAATGTTTCTGCTTGCCTTCATAAAATTTGACGACGTGCCGGCGTGCGCCGAGGATTGATAATTGCGCCTAGATTTTGTTATTCAAGTTTTGAGAGCGACCTCAAGGCGAGCTGTCTGTCGGCACGTCGGTGTAGCTCGCTAAGTTTTGTGTGTGGAGGGATTGTAATTATTTGTTTTCATTCTGCGTGAGATCATGTATATCAATACTACACACGTTGCTCAGAACGCGTGATGTTCAATCGTTTTCAATTGGTCTCCGATTTTGCATTCAACGGTGCCGCCCTTATGTCCTTCCTTACATGTACAGAATTGAGTCATGGAGCTATGGATCAGAAAGGCCCTGCAGATGTTTTGCTTAAAAACAGAAGGAACGGATTCGAAACTATGCATGTGTAAGAGTTCTTTGCTGGTCAAAATTTTTTGCTATTTGTTTTTCACACTTTAAAAACAAAATCCTTTGTGAGTTCACTTTTCTGCAGACCACGGAGAAAACCAATCACGGCGGACAACAGAAAAATCCCAGCAAAAGACAATTAATATTTAAAAAAAAATCTGATGTGGGTAGGGTCAATGACAATGAGAAAGTGAAAAGTCATGCTCGTCGTTTCCTCACATCGCTTTTTTTATGTCTAGTCCTCTTCAGTGTTTTATAATTTGGTGGGATTTTTCTACTGTTCGCCATGATCGGCTGTTTCTGTGTTCTGCAAAAAAGTTAACTCACAGACTTCTTAGAGTGCATTAAAGAGGGAAGTTAAAGGGAGGGATGGTTTGTGATGATAATTTCACCAAGGTTGTAACTCAGGTAAATGTGTTTTTTTGTTTTTAATGACTAGCTCCAATGATGTTGCGGGAGGATATGCTTCGTAAGGTCAACTTGAATAGAAAATTTGGAAGTGCGCTTGATACGAGCGGTGGTCGATAAGTTTGGCTCCCAGGCGGTGACTTTTTTATTCAATGATGGAATTCAAAGTAAATTTTGGAATCTCACTTTTCTCAGGAGCACACAACATTTCAATATAGTCCCCACCGGCGGTGATGCCCTTCTGCAACTGCGGTGCACTCTGCTCTCCGCATGCCGTCGTGGATGATAGAGGGCGGCTGTTGACGAAACCAACGCCTCGCTGGAGGAGCTGCAGTTCCGAGACGTTCTGCCTCGTTCACCTTACAGCCCGGACCTCGCACCATCGGTCCTTTGGCCGTTTTCCAAGATATAGGAATATCTGAAAGGGTACACGGTTTGCGTCCGACGACGAGGTTACCGATGCATGCAGTGTGCCGTTGGAGTCATCAACAGCCGCCCTCAATCATCTACGACGGCACGCGGAGAGAGCAGTGCACCGGTAGCGGAAGTGCCTCGCCGCCGGTAGGAACTCTATTGAAAAGGTGTATGTGCTCCTCGAAGAGAGAAGACTCCACACTTTGGTTCGAGCGTAACATATTTCAAGTCCATCACTGAATTAAAAATAAAAAAAGCTTACAGCCTAGCGGGCGAAATTCATTAACCACCCCTCATATGTATACGTTGGTAACTCACTATACATGGCTCATGATTCAGGGGAACGTTTTGCTTGTTCCTAAGGTGGCAAACGTGAAGCAGCAAGACTATACGGAGAGCAAGTCGTCTGCTTCTTGCGCAGGAGTTGTGGTGACGTCAGAACGAGGCCGAGCTCTGATTGGCTTCGATTGAAAGGATAGTGGGTAGACCCCAATGCTAGATGCCTTGAGGTCTATGCCATTTTTTTTTTCAATCAGCCAATAAGAGTTCGGCATTCTGGCATCATCGCAACCCCTGTGCAAGTAGCAGACGAACTTTCGCTCCGCATACGTAGTCACCGACAATTTAAGACACGCGGGGCGTGGCAAGTCCCGAGCATCTTATTAACGCTCTGCAGCCAATCAGATTGCAGCATTTGTCGATAAAAATTTCGAAGAGCCAATCAGGAAAAAAAACGTGCCTGCCGCGCCTTGCGTTTCTTAGAATGTTAGTGACTGTAGCTTTAATAGTGTGAAGTGCCGTTTTCGCGGAATGAAATTAGAAACTTTGGGGAACCGCTTTTGCACATCGGATACGGTACGATGGAGCCCTCCGGTACGCACTGCGGCATGTGCGAGTCTTTTGTGATAGCGCATTCGCAGTTCGTACCGGAGGGCCCATCGTGCCGTATCCGATGTGAAAAAACGGCTCCCTAAAACTCTCTGTTAAGGAGTTTTGGTAGATCGTTTCAGTAACTCCGGTAACAATACTCGATAACGATACGATGCGCATGCGCAAAGGCGTCAGCGGTGTATCGGGTACCGTTAACGGAGGTCTCGGAACGATCTACTAAAACTCCACATCGGTGTCGAGAGCACTACCACTTCGAAGCCTCCAGAAATGACCCGCTAAAACGGGCTTCGGTCGTAAAAGGAACGAAGGAAATACGAATTGTGGTGTACTCGGAGCTTCGAGATTTCCACAGTCTCGATGGCACGTTGTCGATACGTTTCGAGCAATAAGAAACAATTAGGAACGTTTCGTCTTGGTTCCTCGTGCATGACACGTTTTCCTTTTCCTCCGACGTCTAATACAAAGTCTTCCAAGCAACTCTCTTGACACCAGGGCGCGAGTTCGAAAAGTGAGTGAGCAAACTGTGCCAGTTAACCGGTACGCACTTCTCACCGCACCGCGACGCCACCGTCGCCGCCACAAACACTCTTAAAGAATTCTCCCGAGAGCAAATAAAGTACTCGGCTCCCTCTGGTGTTTGAGAAACTGCTCCATGCAATTTTCTTGTTCTGATTATTGTTTCAGATTCATTCAAAGCGGGTCGATGACCTCGTGGTTCTTGTATGCATACTTCGTGGAGTGAGACCCTTATCATTGTCGTCCGCGCTGCCAGGAGAAAATACATTCTTGGCACTTCAGCGCATTGTGATCAATATGTTCAGTGCGTACCATATAGAACTGTGGAAGTCGTGATTGCTCCTTGCCTACTTCGTTTCTACTTTGTGTTTCTTGATTATTATTATTTTCCAGCCAGTCTTCAATTCTATGGGTCAGACGGCACCTAGTGATCGAAAAATGAAGTAGACTCGAGCCAACTTGAAGCTCACCAACAAAATCCTAAAGCGTGTGACGGGCAAAGCATCCACATTTCAAGTATGAACCCGCATCAACATGCCAGGAAATATTACAAAAGCCCTTGAAGTTCTTTTAGTGATGAAACTACTTTCAAAGTGCTACTTAGTATTTACCTTGATATAGGGATGCAGAACAACGATTCATGGTTTTGAAGTTGTACCGTTATCGGACAGGATGGTCGTTTCACGATAAAACAAATTCTAGCCTACAGAATCAACCGTGATGTTCAAAATATGCTAAACATGTAGTAGAGCGAAAGCTGAAGAGGAGAACCTCTCCTTCAGCGTTCGCTCTGTTAAAGTCGTTATAGGTGGGAGGACAAAAAAAACGCTTATGCGAGCAGCTTAAACTTGCAAAGGGATGAGCTAGGTGAGCGGTCATCCACTTCCATTGTCTTCACGCCGCCGAACGTATAGGTGGACATGCTTCAATACATCCCTGCCCCTTCGAACCTGTGGTCGAGCAATGTACCCGTTCTATTTACTTTTTAAACGGGACAAAGCGAACCGTTCCCTCGCCATGCACAAACAAAACAAAAGAGAAGTCACAGATACATTGTACGGCGCCATCCGAATTTCAGCAGTACTTCGATCGAGAGTTTAAAGCGCAGTAAGCCATTCATGCGTACCCTGCCGTCAGCGTCGTCGCCGTGACCCAAACAGGGACGACGAAACACTTCGATCAATACTCATTACGAAGCGTAGATACCCGACCGAAACCAAAATACGATCATCAGTGCGTCATAGGATTCGATTTTCGCCGCCGTCCGCAATGCAGGATGAAGCTAGAACCGAGGAATACAACCTAGCCCAGCCAATCACATCGCCCGAACGCGCCGTATTGCAGGGTTCTTCGGTGAGACCGACCAATCAGTTGTTCAGAACGAGTCACGTGACCTTTGGCTGAACCAATCACGCAACGAAATGGAGTCATGGCACCGCGCACTTTTCAGCGCAATATGTCCATGCGAGCTTCGACTTCGGTTCGAACAGACTACAATGTATACATCGAAGAGGAAGAACCTACAGGAAAGCAGAAAGGTTAACGCTGCGTGCAGCAGAGGTCCGTGAAATTTCGTACCGCGACGCTGGCAGCCTGCGAGCGGATGATAAAACGGCGAGAACCGAAACGAGTCAACAAAAGAAGCCCGCAGGCCCCGAGAGAAATTCGGTAGCGGGGTCGAGGGTCGGCAACTGCAGCAGAAAGGCTGGCGGTTCGCGTACGGCTTTTCTTGTTTTCGGGTTCGCCTTAGCGGCGTTGAGCGGTATACTTCGGGAACACATTTCCAATCTACGCTCCGTAGCGGGTCTGTTTCCCATGTATAGGGAGACTTTGAAGCGATCGATTTCGTTGGCGGTCCTGTAAACCTTAGTCCACGGTATCCGCATCCCACGGCATGTTATGAATTGCCTTTTTTTCTCTTTTTGTCACTCGGCAACAAATTGTTGTATAATGTAGTTCGCATCGAGAGAGGCAAATGCACGCGCCAAAATGAAGTTTCAATTCGTTCCGAAACTTGCTGGTGTTCGTTGTTTAAGTTCATATTTCCTTCTTCTCTCTCTCTCTCTCTCTTTTACTTGTCCCATAATATAATCAAAGTGATTCTTCGATCCGAAACTCAGTCTGACGGGGCTCACTGTCAGACCCTTCTCAAAAGTGCGCGCCATCTACAGGGTACCTGCAGCGCTAATCATCCTGGTCCGCCATAGTTCGATCAGCACCTATTCGAAAAGACGTCTGCGTCAGCATTTGGCGAGGACTCGCACCCAATCACACGCTTCGTGTCAAAGAAATGGCGACAGCCATTGTTGCTCGACGGGGTTTTGAAAAAAGGCTCCATTATTATCGCGGTCTCCTTATCTTCGTGACTGATTCTGTGTTCCCATACATAGTTTCCGGGATTAGTAAACGCAGAGCGTCATCAGTGCTGAGGGTCTTAGCATCGCTGCGCAGGCAACGAGCTAACGAAATTAGCCGATAAAAACGCCGACGAACGAAGGACGAAAAAAGGCTCGAAGCGCTTCTTATGAGTTGTGAATGCGAAAGCATGCACGCCATTCTTCCGCTTCCTTATTTCGTCTGCAGCGTATTTGCGTCGACGGCAGAGCGCGCCTCTCCTCGCCGATCTGACCTTGGACGTTTCGTGTTAGCGGCGCGCTGACGGACACGCAGCGCCATGGGGTGGCGGTCGTTGAAACTGACGCGCAGCGGCCAATGGGAGCCTCGTCGACGCGCGCCAGCCAATGGGACTGAAGCCGAAATCCGTCAGCTTTACTCCGTTCCTTTGGGATCGGAGAAACTAGGTGCCGTTTGTCTTGGCTTTTCGCGTGATTTCATAGCTGGGAGCTGGCTTCAGTTGGAGAAAGAATTTAAGGTGCCGTTTGGGGCGGCTTCAAAGCTGATGAAGTCGGCTCGCTCCATGGGACAGTTAATGCTTTCGCATTAAAAGGTAGCCTTAACGTAGTAAAACACACTGGCGTTTCTGAAATCGTCTGTGACAATTGTGCGAGCGTGCACTCTAAAAATGCCCGTGCGTCTCTACTTTTCACGGAGATCACTCGGAGAGCCAATCACATGCAGTATACGGAAGGAACTCGGCCAACGACGAGGCCGGAATTAGAATTAGAATTAAAGATGAAGTATGCGATGTGGCCGCATCACACCCTATGAACGTAACGTACACGCGCTCTAAGAACATAAACGTAGGCGCGCGTATACTTTTCAAAAGTTGCCCCCGGAAACACAAGTGCTTCTCTTCTCAATTTTTTTTTAAGTATGAGAAAGAAATGTTGCCAACCGAAGCACGTCAATTTCAGTAATATACAAGAGTGTCTCGCGCACACGTATTCAGGTGTGAAGAAAATGCATTAACACAATGTAACTACAGTATACGTTTCATAGTATGTTTATTTTTATATAGAACATCTGTAACGAGTACGCATTCTTTCGGTTTTCTTCCATTCGCTTAGTACTGATTTTGTAACATACTATGCGTGTTCCCACGAAAATGGGACATGATCGTTAGACCAACAAGACGGGACGGTAGAAATGAACCTCTAAAACGGGACTGTCCCGGCAAAAACGGGACGTCTGCTCACGCTATGTATGAGAGCGTGACTGCGGCATTCTAGAGTATCCGCACTCCGTTAATCGATTACCTTCTGGGTGACACCATTTCGGAGCCCTAGTGGAGAACGGGCGAAGATGGCGATCGGATTCGAGAATGAGACTTCCCGAGTTTCTTTTTTAGATACGATGTTGGCAAGCTCATAGGCGATATTGTTTCTATCTGTCGCGGACTGTTTTGACATTTCTGGGGCACAGAAAAAGCGATTCCTGCGATCTCAGATAAAGCCTCAGATAACTGGCAACAATGATTTTAAGCACATAGGCTAGGTGCGCAAGTTACCGCCCGTTATAAAGGGTACAGCCGTTCGCATCCATCTATTCATTTGTAGCAAAAGCGTCGTAACTCTGACGCGTAGCTTACTCAGTGGTCTTACGTGCGACCGTATGTCTCGGATACAAAGTGGCCTTTCCAAATTGTGCAAACCAACTCAATGGCCATTAAAAAAAAAACTGCACTTATCAACGGGGATTGTGAGCACTTTGCAAGTTTAAAAATCAGCTCTTTGAAGAGTGGAACATCTTCCCGTGCCTCGCCCACGCAGCCAGCCAACACCACCGCCTTGAGTTGAACTCAGAAAAAATGAGTTATTTACCGTACTTACAAAGGGCAGCATGCAAACAGTGCGCTTCCGCCCGCTTAGTCGCAGGCCGTTGTTAATTCGGAGCCTGGGGATAATTATATCTCGGAAGCAACACGAGAAAATAAACTCAAGCTTGATTTCTTTTTTCGGTTGTAGCTCTTACTAAAATACCTACCAGGAACTGACTTGGAGCACTTCCGTTCGGCCGAGTGTTCCCTCGATTTTAGGTTTTGCTGGGAATTTCGTACTAATTGTTCCTTAATTACGATAAATTGCCGCAATCACTCACCCCGCTTCCTACTTTCCGGCCGCAAAAGAACCACATTTCAACGCGTGATTATCTCCTAGTCAAAGACAGGGGCAAAGCGAGTTATGTCTGAAACCTTTTTCTTTTTCTTTGTCCACGTCATCTAATACAAAAACTCACGACGCCAATCAACGATAAATACGGCTCAATATATCCATCTCCCTTATTGCAAAAGCGCTTCGAGGAATATATCGCTCTTTCGACAGTAGCTGTAATAAGCGAATTGACCCACTTGTCCACATTAGATGGCACTCTGATGGCCTGTCTGTGTATGTGTTCGCGTGTGTGCCAAAAAGAAGAAAATGAAGGGGAAAAAAATAGAGGGGGGGGGGGAAGAGGGGGGTGTGTACATAGCCTGTCGCGCTGCGAGTACCGCATTCCCGCAACGTATCGGGGCACTGCAAGGAAGCCCTCGAGCTTGATTGCTTTCACCTCCCACCTCAACCAACTCGCGGGCAGAGCAAGTCGCGGCCATTTCCGGCCTCAGAACTCACCCACGTTTTTTCTTTCACCCAGAAATTTTGTTTGTTTGTCGTTTCTCTTTTGCACGTTTATTTATCTTTTTAGTCTTTGTTTTGGCGTATAAGTGTCTCCATATCTTTGTATACTTTAAAAGCAAAGTTTCTGGCTGCGCATGGCCCCTTCCTCGCCTTCCTAAAGTTAAAACTTTAGATAGAGTGTTCTGTTTGGATAAGTACTTCCTCCCGGAGCTAACCTCATATTTTTTTTTCTACTATGCTTGAGACCAGCTGAGTATACCAGAGTAGCTCATCTAGTGGCTCACTTGACTGATCTTTGATGGCCTTCTAAATCTAGCGTCCACGAGAAAACCCGACGACCAAATAGGTAAAGACTTTAAAATAAATAAAGAGATAGTGACGCTTTAAAAATTCTAGGCTTGCGTATTCAGATCTATGTTTGACAGAATATTTATTAATTCTTCCTGTAAGGGGAGTGAAAGGAAGCGTAGGTGGTATCAACTCGGTAGCAAGCAACTAAATTTTGTTTGATCTATTTTTAATGCGTAGCACACAAAAAAAGTAGAGTTTAGAAACAGATTACAAACTTTACAGTAAGCACCCCCCCCCCCCCTTTTTTCACTCCTATTAAGATGCATAAAGTTTTTGGGGAAATGTTTTACAACCGAAACCCTGTTTTTTTTAACACCAATTTTATTTTTATTTTTTTTGTGAGAAAGTTTTCGGGAGTAAACTTTTATCTCATTACCTTTCGGTTCAAGAATAGCACAGTGCGTATAAACAATCCAGCTCCTAGCGTTTAATGTTGGAATTATGCAGTCAACCATAGAATAACAAATCAAGAGAGCGAAGTGGAACAACTCTTGGATCTCTTTTTAATGACCCAGGGGGTCCGAGCAGTATGTTACACATAATACATGATTATGCAGACTCCCATCACAAGTACCGAAGTTGCGTTTGCTTCATTTTGTGTCTTTAATGTTTTCTTCATTCTATTTTGTCACAACCCAAACTTCGTTTCATACATTTGTGCGGTTTAATATGCTTGCCTTGGACATTACCATAGTCGTCGAAGTTAAATGAATGAAACTTAAAATTAAAAAAAAACAGGTTCTATTCGCGTTCACAGTGTCGCGCATCGTACGTAAATGCCACTAACATTATTGTCCAGTTCAACCCACTGGTTACACCATACCAGTGAGTAAGTGTAAAGCTCACGCAAGATCGTTGTTCTAATGCTTGATTTTTTTCTAGCTTACAATTTAGGTGTTACTAATGCAAACAAAACCAACTGTATTAGTACAGGTCTATAGGTTAAGGCAACGTAAGTACATTAAGATTTGAAAAGGAAAAAAAGTATCGAAGAATGCTTTACAAAATGTTAACAAGGATAAGTAGAAAAAAAAGCAAGCACATCAACGATTAGAGTAAAGTGCTGATCTGGGTTGGCCGTAAACGTTTCGAGCGTTTGCCAAGATCATGTGTTTTACCTCGTCTCTTCCCTAAACTCCTTTTCTTTTTTTTTCTTTTTTTGTCTCGTACATGTTTTTAGAGCTCCCTCAACCCCAGCCTTGTCTGGAACTTTACGTTTTCTCCGACCGTCCCGACAGCAAGCACCAGACCCGGATTCGGTCCCTGCAATCTTAGTCTTTCAAGTCCAACGCCCACCTCTGTCTTTCTTGGCACTTTACTTAACGAGGTTTCCCTAATGGAACTTGGTGGACGGAGAGGGGACAAAATTAAGGTGCTGCGCAGCGGGCGGCGGTGGTCATGTTTTGAGCACCCGGCTCTTCTTTTGTGCTCTGTGGGCCAAGAAATAGCGGTCTGCTCCTCTTTCCGTCCCTTCTCCGTGGAGGCCGAAACCCAATCTGGAAAGTCTCAGCGATCGATACCGCGGCATCTCGTTTTTCTTTGCACATCGCTGTGGAACGTTTTCCGCGTAATGTGGACAGTCTATCTTTTCTCTCTTTTTATCAAGGCTTGACATCCAACCAATGTGCCAGCTATGCGGAATTAATTAAAGCGCCCTGGGGCATTTTGAAGATAAATAAATAAATAAATACAATGTGACGCATTAGTTATCAATTCTTATTGGCCGGGACACTGCTATATATATACAAATACTATCAAATCCTTTTTTGAGGATTCTAATTGGATTATCTATTTTTATATAGAGTGTTTGATTTTAATATTTACAGATTTTATTTTTAGAAAAGGGGTGAGGGTTACACGGGTGAAATCTTTACCACGTATTTATCAAGCTCGGCAGACATTAGATGAGGGAATAACCGACGCATTAAATAGGGTAATTAATTAAAATCAGTTAGCTAACTTTTTAATTATTTGTTTCATGAGTCATGTCTTAATTGCAGTATTGCCGGCAGTTGGGATTGGAGGCCAAACCAATTTATACAGTTTTCTAAATGCCAACAGGCTTCCAAAATATTTATCTAAATATTCTCGCTTCTTTTTTTTTTTTTTGTCAAATGATTTTGATATTGGGCGCAGGAAGAGCGCCGGAACTCCCGACGATAACAATGCGCGGAAGAGTGGCGCACTCGTTGCGGGCGCGTCGTCATTAGGGAGTTTTAGTAGATCGGCCCGATACCTCCGATAAAGATACCCGATAACAACGAGATGCCTGCCCCAAAGGCATCAGCGGAGTGTCGGGTGTCGCTTATCGGACTTATCGGAACGATCCACTAAAACTCCCAGTTTCTCTGCGGCGCGACGTCGCCGCATCCGGCAAGGACATGTTGCCAAGACAATAGAGTATTAGTAGATCATCTGTACACCGTTCCGATTTCCGATCGGGTATCGTCATCGGGGGTATCGAAGGTATCGGAAACGATCTACTAAAACTCTCTAATGACGAGCTGCGCCAAACGTCTATCGTGCTACCTATTTTCACGTACTCCATGGATGACTCAGCGCAACCGCAACTCGAACGCTGCATATTTTTTCTTTGACTTTACAGACATGCACACGAGAAATCGTGCCGTTAGTGTCATCCGGTAGATTGCCATGCGGAGGGCGAGTTCGTCTGCTTCTTTCACAGGGGTTGCGATGATGTAAGAACGCCGAGCTCTTATTGGCTGATGGAAAAGAAAATAGTGGGTAGACCTCAAGGCATCTAGCATTGAGGTCTATCCACTGTCCTTCCAATCAACAAAGCTAATCAGAACTCGGCGTCGTTCTGACGTCAGCCGCAACCCCTGCGCAGGAAGCAGGCGACTTGCTCTCCGCATACACCAAGTCAACTCTCTGACGTCACTCCACTGCGGTGGCGCTGCTGTCGGTACTGAGCATGCGCAGACGTGAACTCGTTTGTTCACAGCGTGTTGGTGCATAGGCCAACACTTCCAATAACGGTACCCGATAGCGAAACGTTGCACGCGCAAAGGCGTCGGCTTGGTATTATCGGGTATCGTTGTCGGAGTCATCGGAACGATGTACTAAAACTCCCTATTAGGCGAGGTTTCGCACCCCGTGTCTGTTTCCTGTAGGATCGGCGAGGCTCGGAGAGGTTTTTAGCGGGAGGGTTTTTACGCTAAACTTCACCGTGTCGCGTGACGTCGTGCGACACCGTGACGTCACGGGATACGGCGAAGTCACGTGACATCATGTCACGTGACAGTGTGGCATTGTGACATCACATGACGCCATGGCCGATTGTGAGACGTCTGGGTGCAGCATAGTGTGAATGAACCTCTGCTGCCGCCGAAGTTCAATTTGCAGGACGCAGCAAGGTAACCAAGACTTTTTTTACAGCAGGAGCTGTTAAGGGCTTGTTTCCCCAGGTTCGTGTCCGTCCTCAAGTGACCTGATGGCACAGTACTCTGGACAGCTACCGCTATCTATAACGACGACGGCAACCAGACAACCGACTTGCCGGTTGCCTGGTTGCCGCCGTCGCTCATAGATGGCGGCAACCTTTCGAGCCTTTCCCCTCTGGCTTGCCGACTTGCGGCCGGCCATTACTTCATTCCCACCATATAGTACAGCTCCGCTGGTCTTCCTTCTTCACCAGAGTGGAAAGGCTGAAAGTATTTTTGTGTCACAAGAAGCTTATAGCCAGGAAGAGTTAATCTATTGAGACGAAGGGAAAGCATATGATGGAATTCAAAGCATTGTGTTATAGACGAAGTTGCGGAAGGTGTGCATGGGCGCAGCCATAACCAACCTTCAGTTTTTCTTTCCTCTTATTCCGTTTACTTTTCACTTCAATATTACCATAGAAAGCTCGGTTATTGCCATCTTAGATTCTATTGTGTCCTTCTCCCCAGCATAGGCCTTTCGTGTAAGCCTCGTCAAGACCCGTTTCAGTGGCTCGGTATCTCGGTAACACAAGAGAAGGATAGCAATAACGGCAGTAATTTGGCACGTTTGCAAAGCGTCCATATCTTTTCTTCGCATTCAAAAACAAACAAACAACCAAATGCATAATATTTTAAACTCTGGCACTACTCATCACAGAGAAGTGCAAAGCTTGCGAAACCCCCCCCCCAAAAAAAATAACAAAAAGCTATTAACGTATTTCCTCCGTTCTACTTACCTGACGCTATAAGCTCCCGGTAATCTACGCCACAAATTACACTTCTGTTTGTTTCGCCTTCTGTCTTTTTTGTTGTTGTTTGGCATGCACACCTCTTAAAGCCTCTTTACTAGGCTGACTGCGTTAGAGTTCAATTACGTGTAGGTTTGTTACGTACTGCAGAAAATCGATCGGAGGCCGCGCCTGCCCGCCCTAATCATTTTAAGTCCAAGATAAAACCTTGCTGAGATACAAGGAAGCCCAAGGATTAGGCAGGTCTCTGAATTTTTTTATTACTCAACTTCCACTTATCCTCCATCTAGCAGTACTCAGTGTTATTGAGAAACAACGCAAAAAGGGAAGAAAAGAAACAGCAGTAAACTGCAAACAGCCCCCCCCCCCCCCAAAAAAAAAAAAAGCCAAGTTGCAAAGTTATCGTAGGATGCATGAATGAATATATGTGCACTCTCAACATGAATACGATTCTGAATGTCTAGCTCTTCGTGCGTACGTTGTTTTCTTGCTGTTATTTTTTTACTGATTGATAGTCTTTTCAAAGGCTCTGTTTCTTCAAGCAAAGCTGACAAACTCCTCCCAGAAGGCCCTCTATTATTTCCACTTTTAGCAGACCGAGTGCTGGATAGGAAGAAACGGGCAGTCAGTGTGAGCAAACAGTTTTGAGGAAGTAGCTTGTCCTGGTATTATTAACATGCAACAGATACAGACAGCTCTGCACTCTTTATAAAGAACCGCATCCCGCCTTCCTCTAACAATATTATTGTCGGAGAAAGTGGAGCATATGACAAAACTCTGTGACTCGGTATCTGCAGCAGTGTATGCGGAATGTGCCCCCTCATTTTATTCCATTGAAACACTGGGCCCATTTCCACTGCTGGAATGGCTGAACTTATTCCATCCATCTAATACCTAAACATAAAAAATGGGTCTTGACAGCTGCATTATGTTACTGGAAGAAGCAGTATAAAGGTTGCTAACGTTACCAAACGCGGAGACAACTGCAAAAGTACGCATAAAGCTCCTCAGAGCACTCCTTCTACTAACCCGAGTGGTGGTCGCGCAAAGTGGTCACTGCAGATATTGATCTCGCGCAACCAAGCGTAAAAGGCTCGCAACACACGCCAAAGACTAAAACCGCCCATTTTCTTCGCAAACGGACCGTATACCCTCCACAGATACATGGTCAGCTTGCTTGTTTGATAAGGTCTTAAAATGTCTAGTTTGTGCGGGGCCAAAGAAGAAGCTACCTTGCCTCTCTGCTTCGAATACTTACACAAGAGAACCATCACCCCGCACTGCGGCAAGAACACGAAAACGTTAAACCTACCTTAAAATGTTTTTTTTGTCTTTACGTTTGCTGTACAGAGTTCTGCGATTTCTCACAATATTCAATCCTATTCTTTATCTGCGTTCCACGCAAACACTAGAAGATCGGCTGGGTTAAAGGCTGACTGCGTTAGAGTTCAATTACGTGTAGGTTTGTTACGTACTGCAGTAAATCGATCGAGGGCCGCGCCTGCCCGCCCTAATCATTTTAAGTCCAAGATAAAACCTTGCTGAAATACAAGGAAGCCCAAGGATTAGAGCAGGTCTCTGAATTTTTTTATTACTCAACTTCCACTCTATCCTCCATCTAGCAGTACTCGGTGTTATTGAGAAACAACGAAAAAGGGGAAGAAACAAACAGCAGTGAACTGCAACCCCCCCCCCAAAAAAAAAAAGCTAAGTTGCAAAGCCATCGTGGGACGCATGAATGAATATATGTGCACTCTCAACATGAATACGATTCTGAATGTCTAGCTCTTCGTGCGTACGTTGTTTTCTTGCTGTTATTTTTTTACTGATTGATAGTCTTTTCAGAGGCTCTGTTTCTTCAAGCAAAGCTGGACAAACTCCTCCCAGAAGGCCCTCTGTTATTTCCACTTATAGCAGACCGAGTGCTGGATAGGAAGAAACGGCCAGTCAATGTGAGCAGACAGTCTTGAGGAAGTAGCTTGTCCTGCTATTATAAACATGCAACAGATACAGACAGCTCTGCACTTTTATAAAGAACCGCATCCCGCCTTCCTCTAACAATATTACTGTCGGAGAAAGTGGACATATGTCACAAATCTCTGTGACCGGTATCTGCAGCAGTGTTGCGGAATGTGCACCCTCATTCCATTCCATTGAAACACCGGGTCCATTTCCACTGCTGGAATGACTGAACTCATTCCATCCATCTAATACCTAAACATAAAAAATGGGTATTGACAGCTGCATTATGTTACTGGAAGAAGCAGTATAAAGGTTCTGACGTTATCAAACGCGGAGACAACTGCAAAAGTACGCATAAAGCTTCCTCAGAGCACTCCTTCTACTAACCCGAGTGGTGGTCGCGCAAAGTGGTCATTGCAGATATTGATCTCGTGCAACCAAGCGTAAAAGGCTCGCAACACACGCCAAAGACTAAAACCGCCCATTTCCTTCGCAAATGGACCACCGTATACCCTCCACAGATACACGGATCAGCTTGCTTGTTTGATAAGGTCTTAAAAATGTCTAGTTTTGTGCGGGGCCGAAGAAGAAGCTACCTTGCTCTCTGCTTCGAATACTTACACAAGAGAACCATCACTCCGTGCACTGCGGCAAGAACACGAAAACGTGAAACCTACCTTAAAATGTTTTTTTTTTTCTTCTTACGTTTGCTGTACGAGTTCTGCGATTTCTTACAATATTCAATCCTATTCTTTATCTGCGTTCCACGCAAACACTAGAAGATCGGCTGGGTTAGAGGCTACGTGCTAATCGCGTCGCCAGGAACGACACCTTC
Organism: Ixodes ricinus; assembly: GCA_037355805.1. Lineage (NCBI taxonomy): Eukaryota > Metazoa > Arthropoda > Arachnida > Ixodida > Ixodidae > Ixodes > Ixodes ricinus. The sequence goes on from JAZHYW010017268.1 coordinate 83,239, forward strand.
TCAGTGTACAACATTTCAGTTTTGGTTGCTTCCACTGGAGGCGCGCCATTTCCACCCTCGAAGGAGCATCAGTGAGACAATCAAGCCGCCAGTCACCTTCAGTGCAATGATGCTGTTTCAAGAGCCACTTTGACCATGCGCTAGCAAACGGCGCCATCAGCCTGTGGTAGGACCTATAGATGAAGATCGACACAGCTCGCGTAAGAACCGAACCCATTCCATTCCAACTTCATTCCGGGCAAAGTGGCATCTAATTCTATTCCCATTCCATTCCTCCCATTGCTGGCCGCAGTCCCATTCCATTCCATTCTGGGATCGCAGAAGAGCGGAATGATTCCGGAATCATTCCAACTCCGGAGAGGCAACTCCGCCAACACTGATCTGCAGCAAAACAATAAATCGCGAATCAATATGATACGCCTCCTCGTATCTTCCGAACCCAGGGACTAAGGACAAAACTTTCTTTTCGGCCTGCGAATGATGACATAACAGGAAATAGCGCCGACACGGCGGCACTTCAGCGAGCTCCATTGCCGTGGGCAGTTTGCAAGCTGGTTGCGCAAGCAGCACGCCCGGCGTCGTTGACGTGCCGAAGGACGCCGTGGAGAGAAGAGAGGCACAACTGACCGCCCTTCATTCAAGGCTCCCTTCCGACAAAGAATCCAGGGCAGTGTCCCGTGAGCGCGCAAAGTCGAAGCGGATGCTCTCCGCCCCCGTCGTTAGACGGGCGGACGACCTTTGCTGCGAAAACACCGAACTTCCTGAAACGCGTGGGCGGCACCAGCGCGATGGCGCGTACTCACCGCCGTCTCTGCACCGAAATAAGCGATGAACAGTCTGAGTTATAGGGTACAGCTCGTATATCGACAGCCTTGCGACTGCTTACGACCGAGTGCCTTTAAGGCCCGTTCACAGACTGTTGCGACCTCTTAGAACTAAGTTCCTTGAAACTTCTGAAAACGAGAAAACACGCTGGCACCATCTATTGGGTAGCAGTGTAAACTTAGCGGTCCGGCATATTTTCTATTTCGCTCGCACATCATCCTTTCTTTCTTGGCTCGAAGACTTTTGTCAACGTTATAAACGAGCATTTCTTATAGGTATTACGCACATTTGACCTCGGAAATCCCGCAAAATCTTCGCTCTTGTGAAATGCAGTTCCAGGGTCACCGCATAGATGGCGCCAGCGTGCCAGCGTGTTCTCTCGTCCTAAGAAATTTTAAGAGATCTCGTCTCCCTCGGTCGTACTCGGTTGCATGAGTGTGAACGGGCCTTTACAACCAAGCACCGAGTACGACCGACAGAGACAAGACCGGCTTTTAAGCCTCTTACGACGTCTTAGGACCAGCTCCGCAGCAGCGCACACTTCTTTTTTTAATACATTTGAACCTTCACAATTTTATCAGATATTACATATTCATTATCAAGACAGCGCAAGAGGCTTAAAAACCCGGTCTTGTCTCTCTCGGTCGTACTCGGTTGCAGATGTGTGAACGAGCCCTAACTTCCCGCGAGGGAACACACTTGCGCCATCTATCGGGTAGTCGTGGAACACTTGACAATTTTGTATATTTTCTTTCTTTTCACCCGCATCAATTCTTTTGGTTTGAAATACATTTGGCAGTGTTATAAACGACCATTTCTCATACATTATACGTACACATCGCGACACTGTTAGCGCGAACACGACATCGGCGCCTTTTCGCATTTTATTAGGAAAGAGTATTAGTGGGCACACAATTTTACCCCTTATATTAGAGCCCTAAATGAGCTCTTTCTATAACAATGATATCTTTGATGACAACCTTTCGGTTCTAAGAGAAAAACACAAAAAACTGGCGATCGCTTGTTCGCGCTAACAGTGTCGCGCTCTGTACATTTTATCTCGCAAATACTCGCAAAACCGCTCTAGCGAAAGGCAGTTCCGAGTAGCCAACCTCTAGATGGCGCCAGCGCGTCCCTCGTCGTAGAACGCAAGTGTGTAACAAGCCTTCATATAAAAGACAGTCTGCGGACACTGTCTAGAAGCCTGATTCACGTGGTGCGATTTTGCTTCCGATTTCGCAGCTGCGGCGTTAAACCCTCAACCTCTACCACGCTTTTTTTTTTTGCACGAGCGACGTTGCAGTTGAGAAATTGCAATTGCAAAAATCGCACCAGCGTGCGAACCGGGCTTGAGGCGTGTTCCTTCCTTATGTGACGGCCCTGTCCCCCGGTTGATCGTACAAGGGCTGTCCGCAGGCATCTTCGAGGCATACATACCGGCGAAGCTAAACACGTTTAGGACTTGCCTCAAGGTGTATCCGCAGATGATTCCGCCACTCGCTGTCTCAGCGAACGTCATGTCTTTTGTTTTTGCATAAAAAAGTATAATAAAGTACAATGCATAGTGTGTCGGCTTTTAACTATGCCGCAGAGGAAATTCGCTGGAGAGGAGGAGATGAGAGCCTGCGGGAACGTCAGAGCGACGCGAGCTTTGATTGTAAGGAGGGTACGCGAAGGCTAGCTCGAACGCGAGACACTGCGCAACACTGCGTCCTGATTGAGGGAGACAGTGGGTCTACCCACTAATTCTTCCAATCAGAGCCTCGACTTTCTCACGTCCCCGCCACGCCTTATTTCCTCCTCTCACTTACGCTTCTCACCCATTGTGAATCGTGGAGTTTACATGGATGCGATTCCCGTAGCGCATCGAATCGAGATGAGACTATTTCTCTGGACGGTACTAGATGGGCAGAAGAGGCAGAAGTAGGAAGAAAGGGTATGCGATTGGTCCCTATTCGATCTCGGTGCGCCATGATCGCATTCACGTAAACCCAGCCAATGACCAGCTGCAAGCAGGCTACAAGATGCCAGATCTCGAGGATGCCCACGAGCTCCTCGCTCGTGTAGGTTCGTTTCCGCTCGTGCAGAGCCCCCCCCCCCCCCCCTCCTCCTCTCCAGAATATGACAAGGCCGCAGGGCCGGGATTTTTTGCGTCATCAACAGACCCTTTTCAAAAGTCAGAGTCACCTTGTGGCAGTCCCAAGAGCCTCCAGTCATTGCCTAATGGCGGTGATAGAGTCTCCGTGCTTTGCTGAAATCAAGCACCTTCGATTTCGTGGAGTCGAAGGTGACGTAAAAGAACCAACAATTTTGCCCTTTTTCGGTTTGTATGCTTTCGCAGAAGTTCGCACCTTCTGGTGTGGAGATGCTGTGTAGTGCCGCCGTTAGAGCGTCGGTTTGGCCGTCGTACAGGGTGGGTAGACTGACTTTCGGGAAGGGTCTATTGGAGTGCCAGCGCTCAGCCGGGACACTTGTTCAATCAGTGAGAACACGAGTACCAGGCCTAAACCTGACGCAGCATTCGCGTCCGATGTGTCTGTGACCCACCCTGGCCCACCGTAGATGACGTAGACCATCAAGCATCATTGGCCTTACTACAGGAGGTGCTCGGCAGGAGCCATCGCTCGCTCAACGAAAGAATCTGCTACGTTGGACGTCACAATGCTGAACGGATTTTCTGACTCATATCGCTTATAGCATTATAATAGTGTTTATGTTATTACAATGCGCTGTCTTCCAGAGCCGCTCTCTGGCAAGGCTTCCGTCAGGCTCCGCGACAAGGCCATTCCTCAAATCCTCTCCGAGTGTCTTTATTCGGACGGTACGGAGTTCAGAGAAGAAGAAAACAAATAAAACGAGAAAGAAAGGATGCTCCCGCCCAGTTGGGAGACCTTGGCTCGGCATTTCCGCGAGCACAATTGCAACTGTTGGGAACAATGAAGAGATTCGGATGGGACCGAAAATCAAAGGGGAAGCCAAACAAAAGACCGCAAGGGCACTGGCGGAGGTTAGCGGCGCTGCTGCCCCGGGAGGATGATAATGCGCGAGATGTTCTCGTCCCTCTGGGATCGGAGATTATGTAAGGTCGGACCGCGATCCCCTGCTCCTTGTCTCGCCAAGGCTACTGGTGTATGGACTTCTGGCAGCAATGCGCATTCTGCGTGTGTGTGAGGGTAAACAATCAGCCGATTTGCAAGCAGACTGAGGATTACGGGTTGTGGTTTGTTGTGTGGTGCGTGTGTGGTGTTGGTGCGTGTTGTGTGTGTTTGGTGCGTTTCGCGTTTGCCACGTTGTTGGTTGCCAAGTTTCCTATCCTGGTACATTTGTAATTAAATTCCGTGTTATAGCAAAATAAATGTTACTATTCTTATATTTGTTATTCCAGGTTTGTGATGTACAATGTGTACATTTTTGCATTCGGGCTTCTCGCTAGTGCAACTTGCCATTTGTATGTTGATTGGAAATATTTTTCGCGTTTTTTATACTTCAAGGTCTTGTACTATTACCTTTGTGGCTGTTTACGTTAGTGATATTTCTGTTACAACTGGTAAAGTATGTTAAAAGGGGCAGTGCAACGAAATTCACTTGAAACATTTTTCACTTTACACGAGTTTACTGCCACTAGTGGGACCCGTGTACACTCGCATGCAACGCCATTGAACAAGAAACCTCTTTGTTGCGGCGAGCGTTTTTTTCAGTCTCTCCTTCGCAAACCTTGACGTAGCGTGGGGGTCGCAGTGTCGGCATCAGTGATTTCCCTACACACCCCTTAGAGGTGGGGGGGGGGATACATTGCCCCTCACCTTGCTTTCTGAAGGCACCCCTTTAATTCGCAACGACTCCTCTATTCTCAATGCCCCCCCCCCCCCCTTCATTTCAATTCCTGGGGAAACCCCTGGTCGGCATAGTCCCCCAGCGACGACATTTGAATGCGGCTCATAGATTGAACCCGAGCATTGCGTGAGCACTCGATTTGGGCTCGTGACATGATAATCAATAGCTCGACAAGCATTCGGGTAGTGGCTCGTGAGTCGTGCCCAAACGCGGCAATGACGACAATAAGTGAACCCTAACAATGCCTGGAACTCGGCGCGTGTCCTCTGCTTTCCCAACCTCAGCGCGTGCCTATGAGATCACGTAACCGCTTGTTCTGGCGGCGAGTTGAGGGGGTGAACGCTGCTCGTTTTTCTTTCATTTCTTCTGTGACGTTTATTGCACGAGGAGAAACCCGAACGCGTTTTGTTGGTCATAAACGTCAGGGATTCGTTCTAAGCGGCCGGTATTCGAGCAAATTGTACAAAAATCGACATCACATCAGCATTCATTGTAGTGACCTGCTGCTGACCACATACCTCATGCAGTATAGTTCACACCAGGATTAGTAAGCACAGGCAGTGGCGTCCAAGGGGGGGCGGGGGGGGGCGGACCGCCCCGGGTGCAGCGCTCAGGGCGGGCCACGAGAGCGGGGGGGGGGGGGGGGGGGGGGGAGTCGCGGCGGGCTATGCGACAGCGAGAGCGGGGGGAGGGGTGGGGGGGGGGGGGGGCCGCGGGGGGGGGGGGGGTCGCGGCAGGCTACCGCCCCGGGTGCCGCTCACCCTCGTGACGCCACTGAGCACAGGGTAGTTAACATCCAGGATCAAGTGATATTTTTTTAAAAATTGAGTTGTGTTTGAATATTTGATAATGATATGTAATATCTGATTAAATTATGAAGGTCCAAACGTATTTAAAAAGGAAGTGGTTATTTTTTTAAATCAAATAAATGTAAATCTTGAAATTATTTTCTTTAATGTTTCCCACTAAAAAAAATAAGTTTGGACAAACAACAGTTGTTGGAAATTTGAACGATTCTACGACCTTTAATGTTCGTCAAAAGTGTACCGAACATGATAAAACAGAACTTCACGACGGCACCAAAAAAGCACCGCAAGTTGTCGTTTCCACTACGTCGTCATCCACACGCGCCGAGCTCCAGCGCCAACTAGTTACCCATCCCAGTCGTCGTAGTCCGTAAGTACGGGCAGCTCGCCCGTCTTCCCCGAAAAGCTGATGCTGAGGAGTCCATTCAGCCGGCTCATCTTCTCCTGACACTGCGCCACTCTATCATTGAAGGTTTGCTTAAAATTCGACGACAGCCTCTTCCGGCGCTTGACCTCCGGCACCGTGATGTCCAACCACTTTGTCAGCAAACGTTCGTCGATGTCCACCTCCAGATTCGCCGTGTCGTCGCTGACGATCACGGAGAGACACCACGTCTCTTCCGGAGACTGCCTCAGTTTGCTCGTGGGCGTTGCGATGTACCCCTTGATGACCACCACTTCGGGTGTCTCCGGAGGTTTGCCGTCCTTCAGCACTAAGCTTAACTTGGTGAAGGGTAGGACGGTTTCGGATGGACTATGACTTGCCGCACGACCCTCAGACTCTCCTTCGTGCATGGATTCCACGGGCGGCACAACTGACTCGACGTTGGCTTGGAAGTCGAGCTGTTCGCGTAAAATATCTTCGTCAACGTCGTCCTCAAATGGGTCTTCGAGGAGCGGCTCTGCATCGGGCAACGTCTCGATGTCTTCTAAGTTCACCTGGCTCAGAAGGATGTCGTCGGCGGCATCCATTGCTTCGCTGGTATCGACAGGAACTGTGTTTCTGTTGCTGTAGTTGCTGGTTGATCTGTTACTGGACATCGGTACCGTCGAAGCAGTACTTCCACGATTCCAGCGAGAGGGTCTCTGCCGGCCGCTGCGGGCTATGGTTCGAAGCACTGTCTTCTAGACTCGCGCGACCCGTCGCTGTTCGGTCACTATGAGCTTCCCGACCGATCCGAACTTCTCTGTTGTTGTTATTACTGTTTGGTCTTGCGACTTCCTGCGTATCCGGCACCGGTCTGTTGATGGCCCTGCTAAGAACTGCCTTCTGGCAGTTCTCAGCTTTGAGGGTTTCTACCACTCCTCCAAGCACTCGGACGCTGTTGGACTTGAGGAATACGACACCCCGCCTGCACTCGAGCGGTCCTGTGATAATTATCTTGGCGCCAGGAGGCAGACTAGAGGTTAGAGAGGCTACGACCTCAAACTCAAAAGCTTGGATTCTGTGCGTGCCGTCGCTGACCTCCAGTTTCAGCATTCGCGTGGTCTTGGCCTCCCACGGCGCCGGTGCTTCCCTGGGCTCCGCTTGCACGGCCGTATTTTCGTTCTCGCCGCCCGTGAGTTTGAGGAGCTGTGAGTACGCGGGCTGACTTACGTCTCGGATCGAGTCAACTTGCAGAAAGTAAGAAGACTTGAGGATTAGTCGGTGTGCCGTGAGAGCGCTGGCGGGCAGGCATGACGTACCCATGTCGTTTAGGTCGGAGAAAAGAAGCTGGTGGTAAACCTGCCTGTACATCTCGTCGCTGCTCAGGCTTCGTGTGCTGTTCTCACTTCGCACGTGAGATATGCAAGCTTGGAGCCACGAATCGGTGACCTGGATGTGCTCGCGGGAAAGCTTTTGACTCACGAATTCGGCGTGGTTCATAATGGCTTTCCGTCTAGCGTTGTCGGGACATCGTGCGGGAGTCAAATACACGTAAGCAAAACCAGGTTGAGTTGTATTTGAGCTAATGCGGTCAGAGTGGACAAAGCCGCAAAAAAGCTACGGCCCTGAAAGTTTTTCAGTCGGCATTCCCGCGTCCCCGCGCACACGATAAACATTCGGGCATGCGGTTCCGGCCATTTTTATTACTACCGTCAAAAGCGTAGTGTCGTATTATGTTTACGAAGTCTTTCAGTTAGCGCAGTAAACTATAAAGAATTATTATGATAATCTAATCCCTATTTCGTAAGATACAAGGACTACGATACATATTACCGGAAATATAAGGGTTGCAAGAGAAAACACCAAAAATCCACTTTCTGATTTTTATTGGACACAGCGCGCCATCTCGGTGCGGAGCCAATGAACCATACGCATTTTATGGAACCGCGCGCTACTTCGAACTACAGTGACTTTGCACGGTCCGAATCAATGCACTGCGTTTAATCTGATTAGTCAACGAGAACCGACAATTTTATTTATTTTGCTTCTTTTAATAAGAAGGTGTAAACTAATGTTACGGGCCGAAGAACGACTCCTCAACCATAGCTAGAAGCGGCCGCACTTGAGGCTGTGGGTGAACGGGCTCTTTCTGCTGTGCAGGCCGCGGAGTCGCTCTCTGGAAGTCGTCCGTCGGATCCTTGTGGTCGCCTAGTTCTTCGTGCTTGACCCCTGAACGGTCTAGAAATAATACGGTTAGCCGAACTGATCGTTAGCTTCAAGCTCTATTTACTCAATATGGTTTGTAAACGAAAACACGCGCTACGCCCCATCGATTCGGTAGGGTGCGCGCGGCCACACGCCGCTATATGCTTCTTGGTATTTTCCTGATTGGTCTAAAGCTATTAGATAGGCAGAATTAAGGTAATGCCAATCTTCGATGTGGCGACAAGCCGGAAACATTGCCGCCCTAATGGCCGGGGTGCTCACGCAATAATATATATATATATTATAAATGGTTTCACTTTTCAGTCATTATTTGGGCCATTGCGGAACCATTCAGCTATGCAAGGTCAAGGGGAACTTGTTTTGAAGTCCCTACACTCTGTACCCCTTACGACCGGCCGCAGCGGATGCTATGAGTCATCGAAGCCAATACAAGGCCATGTGACTGTTACCTGACTTTGACGAGGAGGCGCGGTGACGCTCGAAGAGCGTATCACGTGCTAAGTTCACAGAGCTGGATAGGCTGGGATGGCTCGTAGCGTACGCTGTGGCCCTGCTTTCTGCAATATGTATCTGATTACCCATGTTCGCAAAGCCAAATTACATCGAGTTGCCATCAAACGCGCAATCAACACTATACCCGTTAAAAAAAAAAAGTAAATTTTGCGCATTGTTTATACGCGGCGCGAAGTAGATCATACGAGATTTGGTCCTCGGTGGGAAAAGCGATGCTTTTGGCGTTTGGAACGTGTACGTGTTGATAAGATAACATTTATCTAATCTAAAATACACCTACATATATCTTAATAATCCATATAAAGGGGGAAATTAGTAATGCTCTACGGGGAGCCGGACTCTTTTTCTACGGTTCTTGAGGTGAAAACAGGCATAACTCCCACCTTGTTTTAGTTGATACGGCAGTCAGAATATAAACGTTTTAATTGTTCCAAATTAAAAAAAAAACTACCCCCCCCCCTTTTTTTTTCTTCTCCCGAATAAAGATAAAGAAAAGAAATTGTTTGTTAAATGCCTGAACGACACAAATATGTCATGAGAAAAAAAAAACTTTCCCCGAAACAATTTGTTTTGGGCGCAATATTTACGTCGCGAGACATATTTTGAGTTGAAGACCATTTCGATATTTCGGCACGCCAGCCCGAAATAGATACATGTTTCGTAATCGCTCCTAGAGACTGAGTGATAAGCGATCCCGAAACGTATTTCTATTTTGCCCCATCGTCCCGAGATAATGAACACTAAATAGAAGCACGTTACGATATATTCAAAAATGAGTCTCGCGGCCTAAATAAAGCGCTCATATTTTCATTTTTATTTCCGATTAAACTCCTAATTGTGACATGCGTCTTATATTTAAGCACTTCCATTTTTTCCTAGTTCAGTGGCTTTTTTTTTTTTTTAAGACTAAAAGATTTGGAAAAGGCGTGTATCCTGCCTCCAAATATGTTGCTAAATATGCGACACTAAATCGAGCGACTACATGTGTCTTCCTTGACCATAGAATTTGCATAAAAACACGACCCTACCTGATGAATGCCGAAGTCCGTAACTGCCTGCTGGTGGCTCGCAGGATGGCAGGCGGAAGGGTCCTTTGGCGGCAAAACCAGCGTCGAAAGAAGTTTCGGATTGCCAGCAGCCTCTCCATGCTCCAGCCTCTGTCTTGTTGAGCCGATACTGAACCCTCGTAGCACAACACCTGCCGGAACAAAGGCAGAACTAGAGCCTCCTAAATATGTTACGCGTCAGGGTAACGACACCCAAAAGCGGACGCAGGTATTTCAATAAAAAAAAAAGGGGGGGGGTGATTTAAAATAGTCCGCGGCAGTGCAAACCGATTTCACCTGAGCTTCTGGACACCGTGTCCAAAGCTCAGCAAGTCACAGAGTGATCGCCCGCTCTGCACTAAGGACCAAAATGGCGACGCCCACAAGAAATTCGGCGAAAAGAGGTACTCTGACTAAAGTCACTGGATCCTGTGAAAGCAATGCCATTGCCTTCCTGCCTGCTAGCAGGATACAAACAGCTAGGTGCATAACATGCAGACAAGACGAACAAGACTTTGAAGGTGATTGGCCGAACTGTGTCCGTTGCCATGGCAATCGCCATTTCGGTCCTTTTAAATCATCGATGCTTCGAAAGGTCCTTCTGAACCAGCCGCGCCAAGATCCCTATAATGCGTCAACGTACTAAAAGCGGACCCCGCCAATATAAACGTCTTTGGCACTGTGTATGGTGTGCAGTCACCTCATCAATCATGCTGATATCCGCGGGTCTCTTGGAATAATATTGTTTTTCTTGCGTATTTCGAGAACGCAAAATTATTTTGTTATGCTTCCAAGCGCCGACACCACATCTATTGGCGGTGCGGAGGTGGGCCCTTGTTTCGCCGGTGTGTGGATAACAAAATCTCGGTATACAAGAAATATGTGTGTTATAAAGCAACCTGTTACCGCGACTTTGGATCGGCTCACCAAGACTGGAGGTGTCAAAGAGAAACTGCTCATCCACGTGGACCAAAATGGCGACCATACAGGGAGCCGGTGGCTACCGCCACAAGAAAGGGGGGGGGGGGGGGCGGCGGTGCAGGCTATCGCCCCGGGTGCCGCTGACACCAGGATCCAGTTATTATGGCACAACTGCTATAGGAAGTATTCACTGGACGCCATATTTGAGGTCAATGTTTAAAGCGCATGCTCGCAGCGAGGCCCGCACCAACAGGCTGCATCGACGCAGCAACCTTGATGGTGCGGAACGCGCGCTGCTACAGCACTGCGGACGCTCGCCGTCAGCACGCTGCTCAGCAGTCGCACAGCGGTATGGCCGCCAGTGAATATACTGCTACTAGCGAAACCGTGCAGTACAGCCGAAGCTACAGGGGAGAGGGCGTGTGCCACCGACCTGTTCAAGCGGCGGGCAAGGAGGAACGGGGCATCCCAACCCTTCCGTGTCCCGCTCAGGTCTTCCCTTCCCTCGGTAAAAGAACTTGTTGTCTGGGCTAGTTGGCGTTGACTGCACTGAACCATGGTTACAAGACACTGCTGCCGCCTGCGTCCGTCTTGAACAGGTTGGAAAACGCTCTCCCCTGCAGCCTTGGCTGTACTGCACGGTTTTAGTGAGATGGAGCTTGTTTCTTTTGGCGCCTCCAAATATGGAAGCTCAAACGCACACATTTTGAATATATATATAGCATGATTTAGCCAGTGCATGGCTACTGTCACGAAAGTCAAACTTTCTGCACTCTTCTAGTAGAGCTGAGCAACACTGCACTGTGACATGTCTCTATGAGATATCAAGATCGGGCTGACGAGCCTGTCACTCGCCACAACCATGATATGACGTTCATCACCCGAGCAGCTGTACGTTGTTATAGAAGTGCACAAGCTATGGCGGTGTTGGTCTTTTCTGACACACTGCAGCGTTCCCGGGCTTTTTGAGAGAATGATGTGGTTTATGGCGAGGGGCCTATGACGTTAATAACGTAGAACAAAATCGTATATGCAGATTCAACATGGCGCGTTAGGCATCGGCAGCTTTTCTGATCTTACCTATTCGACCGCCCGCCGCCGCCAAATGGGACATGCAACCAGTGGCGTCACGAGGGTCAGCGGCATCAATAACGGGGCGGTAGCCCGCCGCGACACCCCCCCCCCCGCTCTCGCGTTGCCCGTCGCGACTCCCCCCCCCCCCCCCCTCGTGGCTTCGCCGCGACACCCCCTGGGCCCTGCACCCGGGGCGGTCCGCCCCCCCTTGCCCCCCCTTGTGACGCCACTGCATACAGCAATGTTGGTGTAGAATGCTTCTCACTTTACTCAAACATATTTGCAGCCCTGGTTAAACTACCCAATAGCTTCTTTGTCCTGGTGTAGTCTTTTAGGTAAAAGAGGGATCTTTCCAGTCTCCCCTTCGCAACGGTTAATGACGTAGTTGGGGGAAGGGGGGGAGGGGGAGGGTTACCTTATGGTGACGATAATCGAAAACGCCCTTCTAAAAAGACTCAGTACTCTTTTCGCTATCTGAATTATGAAACTGGAAATCTGACTGGATTCTGTCTGGATTTCAGGTTTTCAGAAATTATTCCTTTGTCTGCTAACTGGATTTCAGGTTTCTAGAAACAATTCCAGTTAGATTTCCAGTTCCATAATCCATATTGTAAAAAGTTACACTGTTTTTTTTTCTTGTTTTTTTTCGGTAGGTCATGGATTGAACATACACACTGCGTCAGCGATCTCAGCACTCGACTTGGACTTTCGCGACAAGCAACGTCCCAGCAAGCATCCGGATATAGCTCAGGGTCCGATCGCTGTAATGACGGGAATGGCCGAACTCTAGGCCCTGGGAATATTCTGGAGCTCCGTGCCTTGCTGAAGCTTCCACCCATTCCTGCTTGGGGTGTTATGGTGAACATTGTTGCGAGTGGCGTCACAAGAAGGGGGAGGGGGGGGGGGGGGGCTTTGGGTGCCGCTGACCTAATGACGCCACTAGTGCAATGGTCGAGATATAATGGGCCCAGATCACGTGGCCGCTTCTTCTTGACTACGAGTTGGAGGGAGTTCGAACGCTGCTCGTTTTATTTCTTTGTTTTTGTGGTAGACATTGCAGGAGAGAAATTCGAATGCGTTCCTCCTGCGCTAGCGAGACGCCAAAAAAAGATTCACCTTACGAGTTCCACCCAATAAAAATACAAAAAGTGTTTTCGGCAAAAAAACAAAAAGCTGAGGAACGATGTGCTAACTTTTCCCAGCTCGGTAGATTAACTCAGTAGGGCAACGCCGAAGTTCGTCCAGCGTAGATAATACACCCCTTTGATAAATGATTGGAACACTAAAAGGAGCCTGCTGGGTTTGTGATTCCACGCGTTGGCATCAGCGACAGTATGTTTTTAAAAGAAAAATCAAGTAAAATAGGAGGGACTTCGCGCATGCATTCGTCATAGCAATACTTTTTGGCAGTTTGAAGTCTGCGTGCTCCTTTGTGTTCCAATGATTTAGCGAGGTGTCTAAAGACTCTTAAACCCAAGTCAGTCTCTGCATAACACACTTGATAGATGTGGACTGCTTGTCTGCTCTGCTTAATTAATCACCATCTACAAAGAACGGCCCCGATTTGATGGTGCGCAAGCAGTCCGCCATATTCAGAAATGGGCCGATCCGGGGTTTCGGTATGTAAGGTACTCGCAAACCCACGAGCTCGGGCCAAGTGGCTCGTACCGGCGACCGTGGTGTGCACTTGCATTCACTACCAAGAAATCGCATCCGGAACCGCGCAACTTCTGAAAATGCTGGATTGCTCCGAAAATGTGTTTCTAACACACGCGTCGAGCGCGTGACAGCAGTACGCACTTCACACCGACGTACGTTTTTTTCTCCGTTTTTTCTTCGTTGTTGTTGTTTTTGCCGTGCACGAATGACTAGAGCACACACTGCGATACCGATAGTACGAGGAGAAATCCCGCCACGCCACCACCTTATTCAGGCCGTCACATAGGAAGCGTACATGGACGACTCGCCGAAGTCGCCGGCTAAATTCGGTCAGCCGCCCTCTGTCGCCCAAGTTCATAGGGCTAGGTTGTAGAGACTACCATGAGGTCCGCTATCGAGCCACGCCTCACGCATCGAACCTGGAAGGACCTATGGCTACGCGAGCAGCCCTGCGCGCGATCTCAGGCATGACTCCGCTTCTTTTTCTTCGTTTGCCGAAATGAATATAGAGGAATTGTTATGATATGTAAAACAGGAAGATACCTGACATCACATCACGCAAGACGACCGATTAGCTAATAGTTGACATTGTTATGAAATCAATAAAAGGTGAGCGATCTGCCCGATCGCTGGAGGACCCGCTCAGATCAAGACCACAACGAACGCGTCTGTTGGATTCGTCCTGCGGGAGCTGATGTTTTCGGCGGGATCGCCGCTCCGAAATGTCCGGCCTGTTTCCTGGAACCCACATGGTAGCCCCGTGAGTCGGAGCTCACACATCTAGCGACGTTCCGGCGAACCGACCTTAGGTCACGGCACCTCATGAGGCTACACCCCGTGAGCCTGTGCGGCTGTGCGCGGTCTTCTAATACAACAAAAAAGGTTAAAAACAAACAAAACCTTTGGTTTGGGTTATTTTTAGCTTTGGGGCTAAATGTGTGGCCATGGAGATCAAATATGAAAGAGGCGATATTAGTTAAATATTTAAATAAGTGAAACACTCAATTAACTTTTTAAAGTTTTCATTTTTTCAGACCGGGGGAGGGCAATGTAGTTGGAGTATTGACGCTCTTCTTCCCAAGCCGTAACGCAGGCGAGTAGGAATTAAAAGCAGCGTGCAAAAAGACAGGGACGAAGAGAGAAGCAAACGAGGACGAGAGCACAGTCTGTCTATGCTAGATCGCAAACTCAACGATGAAGTTAACTCAATCGGTCGCTGATTGGCTGCCCTTTTGGTCACGTGATGTGACGTTGCGATTGAGTTTTTCCCTACGGATTCCGATGGAGTTCGAGCTATGCTGGTGAAATAATGAAGTTAGCGGTGACGTCAAAATGTCGTCACGATTGAGTTTGGCGATTGAGATAACTTTGTAGTTGTCAGGCAGCCGGAGTTGCCAAACTCAATGAAGATGGCGACGTTCACGCTCGCGGATGGGGCGAGCCAAACCGGTCTTTCGCGGACTATCGCTACGTTTTTGATGTGTTCGGTTCAAGGTTCGTCAGGGACGTAGTCGGGGAATATTAACCGACACTCGCTGGCTCTGACAGTTGCCGCGGAAGCTTTGGCGGCGTCGCGAGGGGCCATTTGCTGACAGCCGAGCAGCAAGTGCTCTCAGCTTCTGAGTCGCTTGAGGCATATTTTGGTCCGGCGAAAACATCACCGTGCATCGGTGCGCTGTGAGTCGCGTTCTTTTGGATGTTAAAGAGACGATAATCGATCACCCGGGGTTCAAGGTGGGTGGACTTCGCGCGAAAGGAAGACGGAGAGACGACAACCAAGAAGTTCAGCGATGCGAATTCAGCAGTGCGCTCGGTAAATACTCTTACGTATCAATACGCTGTGTTCTAATACAGTCTGAATTGAACATTTTCTCAAACGTGCTTGCACGACAGCTCTCGGTAGAAAACGGGCGCCTCATTCAACGCGATGAGTGTCGTGCGAGATCGTTCTAAGCGCACATTCAAGCTTACTCTAGTGATTGCATGTGTATAATTCATCCAAAGGTCTAGGGCCCCAACATCGGGAAATTGTTCAGCTTAAGCACGCTGTGTCCGTTTTTCCTTCACACTTGCCAAACTCTGTATGGACAGATTATGATACATAATTTTGATTGCCTGATACGCTGCACCTCTTTGCTCTGCAAGACATGATTTTTGGTATCATTTAAGCCAAGTGAAAATACATCCACATTATTTTTTTTTGCAATTATTATTATCTTTATATTGCAGGCTTTTGGGGATGTTATAAAAACCTACATGCTACTAGTTCCAAGCACAGACTGCATTAGCATAGAAAGCATCTATCTAGCCTTGATGTGCTTTTGGACAACTGAAAAGGTTACGAAACATTAATATCAGAGGCCGTTGTGTGCAGGTGACAGCGACTAACCCCTGAAACCGTGGTTGCACACCAATTCCTCGCAATCTCAATGGATGCTGTGCTGTCCCAAGGCCAAGCTTAACAAAAAGCATTGCTTAAGATTCTGTTGTGGAGCAGTGAATAGGATGCTCAAAAGCAGGTCCAGTGGTTGCAAAGGTTCTGGGCACAGCAACATCATTTGCCTTTCTGCATAAGGCAGGCTCCCAGCATCTTCCCGAGCCCCTTGCTCCTCAAGAGTTCGACCCCGAGGACGGTGTGATCTTTCACAGCAGAGGACAAGCTGTGCAGCGTTGAAAATAATAAAGGTGGCTGCCTCTGCACCCCAATTAGTATGTGCTGCCTACTAGGGTCGCCCTCGTCAAACTTGCAGCCTGACAGCCGTCAAGCCTGTTACCAGCTTTGTCTTTCGAATCGTCACATAGGAAATATACTTGTGTGCATCTGCTTGCAATTTTGTGTCATACATTGTAACTTGCCCAATCTAGTATACACGGCAAGTCCCTTTTGACTGCAGAGCAATCTACCTAGCAGACAGTACAAGCGGCATTCAATTTTGTTGGGATCGTTTATCGACTACCTATTATAGATAAAGGAGCAGTTTGATACGAGGACACTTTTCTTGATCTGAAGCAATTTAATATGCATTAAAACGCCTGACACCAAGCCCATAGCAGGCAAGTCTGGTATTTCAGAAAATTCTGTTATGGTTAGAAAAAGATAGACATCACAAGTATATTTCTTTTTATTGGTCTGGTACCTGGGCTGAAGAAACACCTCACCAAGCATGTGATGTCAGAGATTTTTTGGTATGGCACCTAAAATTAGAACTTTATACGTTTGTGATAAGTTGCTTTTTCTGAAAAAGCTTTGTAACACAATGTTTATGGCAAGGGTAACCTGGCAAAAATGCAAACCGCATAAGCTAGACTCCGAAGCATTACGACTGAGAATAAAAGCAGGGCCCCCTCACGGATGGCATCTCGTTTCTCATCGACTGTGTAAGCATTCCAGCTCCAACAGTGTATTGTTCTAAGCATAGAGAAAGAAAAGGTGAAGAATTAACTGTGGTTGCTGGCATCTGGATGATTGGAGCCACCGTACCACCATTAATTGGGAAATTTCTGGTTCTTTGTATACGAAATTCACATTGACATCAGAAGTTGCGGTACAAGTGTCGGTACATAAACAATTGCACCGAGATTTGCTGACCTAAAAATTTTATTCCATGTATGACAATTTTGTCGGGTATGACCAAGGTACTTCTGCAAATCTTGTTTCCATGCTATACTGAAATCATGACAGAAGCAAAATAGTGCATAGGGAGCATTTTTATTGTAGATGAAAATTCTGCACCACCATGAGGTGCAGCACAAGTGTGGTCAGTGAAGATGACTGCTGGGCATGTGCAGCTGCTTGTCCCACCAGAGCCTGCAACCAAAGTACACAAAAGGGGCTAATGCTTACAAATACATACATTTTTAAACAGCATGTTAGAGAAATTGCATAGAACAATATAATCCCAGTAGTGTATGGCATACCACTGCTTTAACCTTCTCTCATAACTCTCATGCAGTACTGGAAATAGCAAGAATGCGAGACTTCGGAAAGACGTTTAGTTTATGCGAGCACCTTCCTAACCAAGGAAGTGCTCAGACCAGCACACTCATGCTGTGGGTTTTCCAGTACAGCACGTAACCTATGAGACGGGCAGCCCTCAGCAATGTGCATTTAGCTTGATCTAATTACTTTGCAGTAAACAGGCCTGCTCCGTCGATCACATAAAAAAATGGAAAGGGACAAGCTGGTGGAAATCGGTCACTTCAAAACCCAACAGAAGGTCAGAAAAGGAAAAGGAAGGAAAACACAAGACTGCTGCATTCACCTTCCTTTCTGCTATAACTGTCTGTCATAGCTGATTTCCAATGACACGCTAACTGTTGTTCCCATCAATGCACTTGGTGCTGTGGAAGTCCAGCTCTTCCACATTGTCTTGAGCCAGCAAGAAAGGATGTGAGCACGAGCTGCTCTGGATGTAACTGAATAAAGCAAGGATGAAGAAACTCGGCCTAAAATAACTTATTATTGCCATATGATGCAGGTTTTCTTTCCACGGTTCTCTACACAATGCTTGCCAGCCAATTTTGGACCTTGACTGCACTTCTCTAAAGCTAGGGAATTCATGTTGCACTCCAGCAGCATGTGCAATGCAACCAGCTGCTCCCGCTGAGTGGGCGAGAGGTCCTAAACAGTGCAGTTGGGGGCAGTTCAGGCCCTCACCATCCAGGGTGGCAGTTCACCTGATGACTGGTGCACGGCTGACAACATGACACAGTTTCAGTAGCACGCATACATGGTTTGCGTGTGATGTCATGTCAGTAGGCGCCGTGGTGGTGGCCACCACTCTGTACATGTCAGATGCAGTTAATGCCAGAGGCGGCTCCTATTGCCACGTGCGTCTCTGAGCAGGCGCGCTTGTGGCGGAGTGATTGTCGTGCTTGTTTGCCTTGCAAAGGTCCGAGGTATGATGCCTGGCCGTGCAGGCACCTTTTTGTTGTTTCTGTAAATGTGGCATTCTGGTGAATTCAAGAACCCTCTTGCTTCTTCGAAGTTCAAATGTTATATGCGCCGAACCTTCTACGCCGAATGTCTCAGATACCCACGTATATGAGGGTGAGGCGATACGGATTCTCGCTCTTACGCTCGATCGTGCTTCTCCGCCTTGATGCCTGCAAAGCTACCTCTTTGTATTTTTGTCTTGGCACAAGTTCACCAAATTAAATGTTTCGTTTTTGTTCATTCATCACCTCATCATCTGTCATTCGTGACATTTTGGTGGAGGTGTGGGGCATTAACAAAAAGGTGCATGCACGGCCAAGCATCGAACCTCGGACCTTTGCAAGGGAGGCAAGCACGACAATCACTTTGCCACAAGCGCGCCTGCTCGGAGACACGCGTGGCAATATGTGCTAGTGCAGAACTTGGGCTAGGCCGAGGCAGAAGTTTAAACCGTCAAGTGATCACGACAAAGTTTGCCCATATTTGTCCAGTTCAGTATGCAGAAAATATTGCCCTGTGTGCTGGCAAGAACCATCTGCTACTTACTCTTAACTGGACTATTACAGATTGTGATCTCTAGCCAAAGGTGGAGAACTTGAATACCCAAGTGCAAAAAATTAAGAGAAATATGCAAAAGTGCATGACGACAATTTTGCCGAGTTCGATAGGCAATGCCCAGCTAGGTGCGTCCTGTTCCCTCAGCCCTTTGAACCTTCCATATAAATAGCAGATGTCAATTTTGGAATTGGTGAGCCAGTTTTGTCTTAGTGTCATTTCTGTGTCAATTTCAGAGTGGTGGGTAGCTGTAGTGTTGCCGGGAATGTTTGGTGGAAGCAGGCTGCTGTTGGGAAATGGAACCGGAGACAGTGTGGGAATGTTTGGTGCAAGCAGGCCACTGTCGGGAAACGGATAACCGGAGCCACAGCCTTTTTGCAAACTAACACTTAGTCTCATCCATTTTTCTGCTGTCTTGTTCGACACAAAACTCGAGTAACCATGTGTGAATTGCCTCTGCACCATGGGTACACCTAAGTTTTTGTGAGTCTTGTTGAGGTGTCACCTTGCTAGAAACACGGTTGGGCCTACGGCCACCTTGGGAGCTACCGACCAGGCACAATAATGTTTGACAGCTTCTTCGACCTCCCTCGTAGTTATGCATGGTGCAGATAGTGGTCACAGTTTTATGTAATTGCTGAGATGGGCACAAAAACTGTCACTTTGGGCCACTGGAGCCAGCACAGTTCACCATGATCACAGTGTAGCAAAGCTGCAACCACAGACCATCAGTGGCCATCAGCATGAGACTACCGACGGCACTCGTGCATAATACATGTTAATGACGCGACATAGGTGCAAACAGTGTATCATGGAGATGAGTCCAGACTTTTTATACCTACCATTTGGTGGTGGTGGTGGTGGAGCTGCCACCTGTGCTGGGTCCTCACTAGCACCTTTGGTCGCAGCAGATGAGTCCTGCAAAATCCAATTAAACACATGTTAACGCACAAAAAATTGACAGCCTTTCTGGTTACGCGTTGATGTAATGCCCCTTGCCTACACCTTAGAATTCAAATATCGGAGTGCTTCATGCACAGGTCTAGAGAAATTAACTCGTGAGCTTGAGCGCTACGATCCGAGCTTTCGAAGAAACATTACGAAGCAGCACACTCGCGTAAAAGTCAATAAGACCAAAAACAACACGGTGTCTGCTCACTACCAGTAGCAAGTTTTAGCAGACCGTTACCGTGTTCTGCGGTGGCCACAGTACGGCTGGTAAGGCTTTAAGCGCGCTGAAAAGAGCGCTTCAAAGTTACAGCGCGAGCTACCAGTAGCAATTTCGCTGCGCACGGCAACGCAACGCTAAAACCGCCTATTGCGATTCCCAGCACTTACCAAAACTGCAGCCGAGATGCCGTGTGGCGACGGACGAGGCGCGTCCCCTCTCGAAATCATGCGCCTTCTTCCGTGTCTTTGCGGGCCAGATTCTGTCCTACTCCTCGAGTTCTGCGACGACACTTGGGTGACGTCCCCCACCAGACTGCCGAGTGGCCATCGCGACGTGACAACCTTTGAAAAAGCCTGACTTGACAGCAAAAATTCCAGAAGTGAGGCAAATCTTCGTACAGGCACACGAGCACTTTACGCGCGACATCCACCGTCGGCCATGACGATTCATCACGATCGCGATGCAGCTCACGCATGGCGATCATCTAAATTGTTTCACTTACGTAAAAAGACATGATTCATGCGACCTAAACTTGACACCGGTAATTATATTTAGATTGTACCGAATTCTACATTTTCAGAAGTTAAAAATGTTGCTTTTACGAGAACCTCCGATGCGGCGTTGCGCATTCCCCTCTAGGGACATTTTCTGGGTACAAATCCCGATGAAGTTACAACTCAATCGCCGCTGTTCGTCGACGTCATCAACACGCCGCGATGAAGTTCCCTGTCAGTTGAGTTCGCCGCCGATTGAGATTAGGCTCCTCCCACCGGCGACGTCACGATGAAGTTTCTCCATCGCTTTTTCCAGCATAGACAGACTGAACTGTTAACTGAACATTTATTTTCGATGAATATTCAGTTGATAGTTCGGCGCTCGTCTAGTGCTTCCTGTCCCTGCCTTTTTTGCGCGCTGTTTTTAATTTATTACGTAACGTGAAATTTTGATTAAAAAAACATCGCAGTGGGCGCTACGGGGCGAGAAATGGCATCCTTGTAACAGCTTCAAAACTGAAACTAACCAGAGAGCGGAGCCCGTGGCGTCGACCTCCGGCAGTCCTGCACCGGCCGTAGGTCGCGATCGGTGCGGCGCAAGCGCAAAACGGACGAATCGACGTCACAAGCGCGCTTCGTCGTTTGGTTTCGGTTCTGAAGCCGTGTGCAAGGATGTCATTTCTCGCCTGTAGCGCCCGCTAGAGTTTAGGCCAATCCGGACTATAACGAGGTCGTGCGTCAATTCATCAACTACATTATGCCCCCCCCCCCCCCCCGAAAAAAAAAAAGAAAAAAGAATGCAGGAACGACGAAATAATCCCTGAAAAAGACAGAAAAAAAAAAAAAAAAAGAAAAAGGACAAACACACAAAAAATGCAGAAAGCTGGTTAGTTCATTATTCAATTTCATTTTTTTTCCAGTTTCCCCCATGGTGTCCAATTTAGCCTCCAGGGCGAAAAAGAAACATCATGTAAATCACGCAAAACTCCACGATTTTTTTAATTATTATTGTTATTATTATTATTATTTTTAAAAAACACGTTGTATATGATATACGTGACATCATTCCGCAGTGCTAGTGGTCACGAGGTAATTTATTCCTTGCTTCGAAGTATTATAGCTACGGTGTAAAAGCAATACGGTGTGGAGGGAGCGCTCACAGAAGATAGGAACCAGAACGAGGGACCTTTCCTGGTTCCCATTTCGGTCGCCAGGCGGCGCCAGTTTTCGCTGCACATGTGAATAAGCGGTAGCTCCCCGCTTCTCTCCTTCACGTCTTTTTTGCTAGGTGGCATCGCCCCCAATAAAATTGCAAACCAACCGCAAAAAAAAAAAAAAAAATGATTTTGTGGGTGGGGTTGATTGGAAAGGCCCATGAAAACGAGCTAAAAACTTAACTGCACTCAGCTTGTTACTTCTGGTACTACAGCTGCATTAATGTGCAAATAACTGAAAACAAAAGAGAGTATCTTGCCTACCAAATAGCTTTGTTTCAAAGTTAACAGTGACAGTAGACAAATGTAGTGTACATTTTCACTTTTTCATTAGACAGGTTGCCGCGCAGTAGAATGTTGTCGTGTGGCCCACGGTGACAGAATAGTTGTATGGGTTACAGTTCCTAGGATGTTTTTACCGACGTAATATCGTCCACCATTTTGTTGTGAGCTGTCTGGCGTGCGAAGGTGTGCCGAAGGCAAGCATTACAAGGATTTACATGACCCCTCAAGTGCGTAGTGCCCAGAAGCTTATAAGTCTTACCACGTTGACATCTCCTCAAGAGGTTGCAAGCTCCATCATTCAAGCATATTAGTACTACAGAAATAGTATTTGGGGAAGGACGGCATGTTTATTGTGGAACTTAAACTTTTCACAAGGTCGATAAGCACTTCATGTGACTTTCTCGCGTTCATATTCCTCAATCATAGCTGTCTTGATGGTTGACCAATCTATCTTCACCTGTAAAAGCAACAAAAACAAACCAAACTGAAGGATGCATATGAAAAAAAATTGTGTGGTACAACAAACTAGCCGGTGTATTTCCTCAATTTGTCATTTTACACGCTAACTCTTATATAACGTTCATGCCACGTAAGTGACATCACATAGTGACATAATATCCTAGCAGAGATGCAATGACACAATTCCTTGTGATTTTCAATAAAACCCATAGAATGAAACTAGACCAGGATTTCAAACTTCATATAAATTTTAATTGTAAAGCTTAATAAATTCAGATCTACCAATAAAAAACACACAAAAAATGTTCGTGGTCGCTTTAGGCAAGCGTCACACTGTTTGAAATAAAAATATAGGTTTTATTACTAGAAAGCAATCTTGAGTCTATCAAAGTGATGGGATTGGGTGGTTGATCAGTTGAGAGGTAGATCGAAAAATTCATTACAACATACATACATGTCTAACAATGGTTTACAAGGAATGCACCATACATATGTAAAAGAAAAAGAATGAAGGAAATACCTCTTTATTGTACTTTTCGAAAAGGGCACTGGATTCTTTCTTTCCAAGTCGCTCCAAGGAAAGCTTTCGGTGAGCGAGCACAGTGTCAACGTGGGAGTTGTATTTGATGGCTAGATTCAATGCGCTGCAGGGAAAAGGTTGTGCCATGCGGAAAATTACATTAGCATTAAACATTCCAAAAAATATGTTCTACGGACGGCTTTTTCCCCCTCATTAAGATAGCTACAAGCAACTCAATTAAGTTGTAGATATCTTTCTCAAAGTAATTACATTGAGGTGAATTTTAGAGCTTACAGTTCACATATCTTATTCAAGTAGCCTAGACTCGCTTTTTGGATAATGTGCAGGGTAGGAAGGGGCAAAATGAAACAAAAATTTGCAAATTGATGCTGTTTTTGAGTTTTCATTTTAAATTAAGAAAAAAAACTGTACGAAAACTTTCTTTTGCATCTTGGAATTGTGGTCAGTAAACTTGGCTAGACCGGAGTTAGTGGAACTACAATAACAAAAAGTCACAAATGTCTCATTTAGCCGACACCTGGGGTAAAATGAGACAGCTAGTAAATCCAAATAAAACACCCTGTTTAAAAAAATAAAAAAAAATTACAACTTAGTCTTTGCATTTGAAACATTTGAAGTCTAACTCCCTGCACCCCTGCACAATATTTGTGAACCCCTCTTCGCATGCCATGCATTGGGTTCACACAGAACGAGAGCTGTTCTGCTCCATAGTGTTTTGCACATCGGGCACTGCCAGTCACATTTGGTGTTCGTTGCACGATTTGCAGAACGCTTCTGCTTCACCGGCTTATTCAGTAAGTAACAGAGTCTGCAAACTATTGCTTTCACCCTGAATAATCTTCCCCCTCTTTTTCATCTGTTTCACAAGTAAGTGTAGTCTATCCTCAGCATATCATTGTATGTAAGCTCAAAAAGGGACTTCTCCATGCACGCAATCATACTCAACGGGCGTTTTTCGTTCATTTTTCTAATTGTTTTGCTGGTTTGAAGGAACCTGTCGTTTGGATCCTAAGTGACTTTTATAAAGCACTTATAACATGATCAGTTAGGATCCATTATACTGAGTTTTCTCGCATGCCTTTGGAGTACATCCTTAGATTGCCGAAGGCTTTTGCTGCAGCACAGATCGGATCAGATGAGGAAACGTCTATTTAAAAACTATTGGTTCTGCCACACCTCTTGACTGGAGTCATCTGGTGTTGATGCAGTGCGAATAGACTGATGCTGTTGATGCACGCCTTTTTTGAGCGCTTTTTTAAATGTTATTTTTGCACCATTAAACTCTGGCTACTTTTCTTTTGCATATCCGGACTATCCTAGACAGTAAATAAAAAGATCCATAGATCAAAACAAGAAAACACTGACTCGGCCAAAAATTATTTTATGCCTGTTGATGGCAATATTGTCGCATTTTGCCCCTTGAATCAGCTCTTATTTAAACATTGTAGTAAAATTTTTATTGCATTACCAATCAAAACTTAGAGCGATAAAATTTTATCCTGAGTTAACCAAGGAAACAGACAAGTAAAATAAGGGCTGAGCTTGGTACAGTACTTTTTAAAACTCAGGCGCACATCTCCAGAAAAATGCAAGTGCCGAATTTAACTCCACTTTGGAAGCTAATAAAATCACAAACTATAGCTGCAATTTTTTTTTTGTCGGAATGTTTTCACAAGTTGTATAGGATTTCCTATGAAGCAAAGCGGACAAGTGCCGGAACATGCTGGTAAATTGTCCAATTAATCGCATTGCAAGATTAAAATACAGCTAGTGCTAAACTCAAAATGTTGCATTTTGCCTCTACGTCTCATTTTGCCCTGCCTTACCCTAAATTCTGTTAATAAGTAGTCTATTCATAAAGAAAGCAGAACAAAAACATATCCTTAGAAAATCAAAAGTATATAGTATACATGAAGCACACATTTTTTAAGAGACCCAGTTGGCTTACCGCTCCCACTGGTGAAGGCCAATGTTCATCATAATTGCACGAAACCACAATTTATTCTGGAGAAGTATGTTTTCAGCCTCCTTTTGGTTTCCACAGATCAAGGCTATCTCTGCTGATCGGACCTCGTCCAACGGTTGCGCTTTGATGTACTGAATGTAAAGCACCTTATCCACCTGCAGCGATGGAAGCGGCATTCGACATTTTGTAGCAGGTTCCGTAGCAGGCAACAATATTGGTTTGGAGCAGTCACTGATGCATTTGGAGCAGATGCCAACCTCTGTTAGCACATCACTTGAAAATTAAAAAGTGATTGCATCTCTAACTGAGTTTATCTATGACAATGATTGAGGGGTTTCTCTTTGATACTGGAGCATATTTCTTTTTACCTTTTGTAATAACAGACAGTGAGCAAAGGGAACACATAGCCTTACTTTTAGAAATAAGGCTCTGGTCAGAGTAGGTTCCATTTATATGGGTGTTAAAAATGGCTGAAAAATTAATCATAGCGCAACATTTCAGCTGGGATAAAGCATCTCTTCCCTCCCCATTTTACACATGGAAGTTTACTTAGCCTGTGAATATAATTACTGCAAAATGCCAGCAAGAACCAGCAAATCCGGTAACATGTCTATCAATAAAAACGCAGCCTCCAAGTTCTATGAACCTACCAAACTCAAGACTAATTAAACTGAAAAACAATCACCCACAAATATTACAAAGGACTTCTTCTTAAAGGTGATACAGCTCTTTAGCGGTATTGGAACTAGAGTTAAGTCAAAGTTCGCTGCTCTTTTGATCGACTGCTGCACGACAAAAAAAAAAACGACTATGGTATTTATTGCAAATATAGACCCATACTCTTTTCCTTCTCTCTCTTTCCTGGCTCCATTTCTTTTTAATTAAAGATGAACCTACAATCAAGACAAAGGAGGTCGACCTGTAATAATCCTGACTCCTGAGCATAACGTGCGTGCCTATCGCACTAAGCCAGGCACTACCCCGGTCAGCTGCTGCTCCTAGCACTCCGGTGCAAAGTAGAGAAGCTCAACGCGTGCACGCTTGTGAGAGGCGGCGATGGTTGACGCGAGCGGAGCAAGTGCCACGTTACACTGCAGCCACGGCACGGACGACATGTGGTGGGTGGACATGACAGTCAAGTAATTTCATGAAGTACAAGACCCTGGATCTGTCTTATCACACTAGCCACCATCCTAGTATTTTGCAAAGATTTCTCGGAACTTTTAGTTCCTGACATCGCAGACATTGTCTGGAAATTTAGACGATGTCGGCGTCGGCGATCAACCGGACAGCGCATCGACCGGCCAGGGCGGTTGACCGAACAATTTCTATACTTCTTTTCACCTTAGATAGATGCTACAAGCCAATGGGACCAATCAAACAACATCAAATTGCGATATCATGGCATTCGTCATCTCCCTGCACGTGTTCTTTCATCGGCTAAACCAATCAAGTGCAACGAATGTCCCAGTGACTTGCGCTTTTAGTATACCTGTGTTCATGGTTCGCATGTATCTGAGCCTTCGACTGTGCTCTAACCTAAGCATAGTTGTACCCTTTCTTTTTTACTTCTACTTCACTAAATATAAAAATCCGCCACATTCAGACGTGGCACAATTCTTAGCAAAAATGTCATTTTGGTGCAAGATGTAGCAGACTATCGTTCATGGCACAAATGGCACAGCACTTCATCACTGCACCTGGATAACAGAGAAAGGCCATAGACAGAAAGTCAGCTGGAAAAATCAAAGTGCCTATTTACTACCTGTTCCTCATATGCTGATCTCCATACTATTTCATCAAATAGCAACTTCTCAATATTCTAAATACACATATACTTTACAATGAATATTAAAAACTGGAGTTATAGTGAGTATACCACACTGGCTAGATTGCCCAGAAGTTACTGCTTATTATCTAAGCAGTAACTTAATGCTTATTATTTAAGCTGTATGTATGTTTTACTGGCGCTGTCCATACTAAACGTAAGGCAATGCAAACTTGACCAGCTAGCTGATAGATCTTGTAAACAGAGTAGTTTCGCATGGCTTCTCTACATTCACGTGGAACGATTCTCACACAGTGACTAACTCTGTCAAGGAACTAGGAATGTTGCCTTGCTATCACATACCTGGTTTACAAACATGTTAAACGCTTAGGGGACACTAACTTGGCTTGGACATAGGAAAAGTTACACTTGTGGTGCTTCTTCATCTTCCGAATTACTGCAGTTACTGCACTTAAAACCAACACCAAAGCCTTGCAATGCAGTGAACTGGATGCACAGACAAAGCGAAATGACGCATTACCTCATCAATTGCAGCGTAGGAAACTTCGGCGGTAGTGAGCTCTCTTGCGTTCAGTGACATGGCCGCTAGACAGGCCCACAGTGAAGGCACCTTAAAATTAAAAATAAGATTAAGGCACTCAAACACATTTGCAAAACAGTGCAGTTCTTAAAGGACAACTTCACTTGAATTTAAAAATGGAGGCACTCGACAGACATGGATGCAATAGGGTGCGTCTAGAGTCACTTTATTTAGTGACTGTAGGTGCATCAATGTCTGTTGTTTTCACATGTATAATTTTCCCTGCCTCCCCCTCCCCAAGAAAGCCCACAAGTCATAATTCAGAAAAATGCCAATTATTACAAACTGCCATTCTGGAGCAGGTGGGGGTTCATCCTCAATTGAATCTTGCAGGATTACTTTGAAAACAATTCATACCACAATTTTCTGTTCCATGCACATTTTATTAAGCCAATTAAAAAGAAAATTATTCCTGCACCCGGTCGTTGCTGAGCAAATGGAAATAAAACTTTATTTTATGGAAACAAAAAGCTTCAACCGACGTGTCACTTCACTGTGTCAGCCGAAAATGTTAAACAAAATAATTGATTGCCTACAAATTTTGAAGACGTCAAGAGAAGAAGGGATCAACATTGTTATAGAAAAAAAGAAAAATATGTATATATGACAGATGATAATGTGACAGAGTACATGCCTTTACAAATCTGCAGAGGCGGAGCGCATCGTCCCACCGCGACGCCGTGACGTAACCATGGAGGATGGAGGCGTACGGGGGCACGGCAAAAGACACCAGTGATCCGTCGGTTCTCCGCACCAAGATGTTGGAGCCAAGGAAGCTCACAATGTGAGGGTTGTAGCTCAGGTCGCTGAAACGTTTGCAGTGCTCCATCATTAACATGGTTTGCTGACAGTTCACAGAATAACTATTGCGAGAGATAGAGATTCCAGCAGCTGGCAAATGAGCTTTCATGTCTACATTGATGAACCCACATAATCACAACATAGCCCCCCCACCCAAAAAAAAAAAGCTTTCTTAAATTTTACACAATGAAGCAACAAAAGTAATAAACCAGATCTAGTCCAGATATAGCCCAAAAAGCTCAAAGCAAAGATATAGTACAGATATAGCTAAAAAATAATTTGGATATAGCTGAACAAAGACCAAACTGTTCAGAAATTTATTTAAAGAAATACTGAACTCCTAAAAAATATATATTTTAAGTGCTTGAATGCACTTTTTCTGCTTTGTTCCTGTTCTTTTGCGAGCTCTCTGCCCCTGTGTCACATGCAAAATGAACTTTCCCCCCAAAATAAAAAAAATAAGCTTTTAGCGCAATGTTTAGGGCATTACAAGACTCGTCTGAGGGATTCCAAAACATGCTTCTATTTCTGGGTCGACGACTCAAAGTAGAAGCGTGTTTTAGAACGGCTTAAGCGCCTCGCAAAATAAATATCCCGTTAAAATTATTTTTCTTTTTTTTGCGGGGACGATTTGTTTTACGACATACACGTCCCATAGATGCGGGCACTTGGTAAATCCAGACGCACCTCATCTCTCTCTCTGTGATGGTTTGTGGCAGGAGACTGCGGTCAACAAAGGCAGCGGCAGGGTGGTTCCAAATGATAAGTTTTCCTTCCTGCAGTGCTGCAAGGATACTGGCAGTATCATTCCAGCAGAGGGAACCAATCATGACACCTGGATCAACAGGAAAGCAGAGATGGAACAAAGTTTTGTGATAAGCTATTTTATCTTTTAAAGATAATTTGGGGTGCCTGCTAATACATTTCAACTTACTGTAAACAACTTCATTTGCTCACAAAAATTAAGTCGTTTACAGCTATAGTTTGTTGCAACTCAAGAGGGTAGGGCGAAGGAAAGGATCGAAGGCCAGGGAGGAGGAAGCAGATGAAATGCTGTAAAGGAGAGGGGAAACCACCTCCTCTCTTTAGCGTTTCGTCTGTTTCCCCTCCCCGGCCTTCCTTTCCCTCGCCCTACCTTCTTGAGTTACAATGAACTATAGTATTTTTTGTCCCCTCCGAAAATAAGTATTAGCACATGGCACCCACAATTAACAAGAGCTTATTGCTAGTCTACAAACTTCAGTAACTCTTAGCCCACATCTCTATTGCTTGCGCTCATTTAGTCAGTAATACATTTATTTTATTGTTTTCTGACAAAACAAGGTTATATCTTTAAATATGAATAATTAAATAACAGAACCAGATATGAATTGCTCAAGTTGAAACATCACTAAAACAATCTACTGTTAGTTTTAATCAAATATGCTTGCTAAATGAATGCATCAGTTACAGACAAGAGTGGTTATATGTTGGTTTGGCATCAGTAAACAGTTTTAATTTAATTTTTGACTGAACACAAAAAGGAGCATTGAATGCTGAAAACGAGGCCATGAGTGGTGTGTTACAGCAGCGCCCTGATTTTAGTGGTAATAGGAGCTAAATGACACAAAAGATCAGTCAGAAGTTAAATGCTTTATATCTGTGATCAATTTCACCTCCAAAATCAACCAAGCAGTCAAAATTTGTGTTTCCTTTCTCTCTTATTTCTATAAAAAGCACTGTCACTGCAAGGAGGCCCTGTCACAGCCTTGAAGTCTAATGCCAGAGAAGGCCAATCAGAGAGCCGGAAAAAGTCACATGACCTGTCATGGCTGGTTCTGAAGAACACAGGCATGTGCTCTCACACATCATGGGAGAAGAACAACAACAGACAAGGGGCAGGAACACACGAAAGTGTGCAATATTTCTTCTTTCTTTCTGTTCCTGTTTCTCTCTCCTTCAGCTCTTATATGAACAGTATTTGAGATACCACATTTTGTTGCCACATTGCTCCAGAAGGGAAGGCACTGTAATGAGCGAGCAATATTTCTCTAAAGTGTTCTTTTAAACTCGAGGGTACTCACCAAGCTTTACGCTGTCTACATTCTTTTCATTGCGCAAACTGACGAGGTACAAGTCCTTGTTCTTGTCGAGGACAGCCAACTTGCGCTGGATGGATGGCCCGCACTGGTCTATGCCGACCTCCGTTACTTCAAGCTGGAAAACAGGCAGATCTTGGAAGACGACTTTCTTTCAAATCTTTCTATTGCTCTTCTAATATGAGTGTATATCTCAAGAAAAGGTGCCACTACAAATTTAAGCCGAAAAGAGACAAAAAAAAAAAAGGTTTTATCACCTATAATGCAAAATCAGGTTTTTCATGGTTCAATCCAAACTGAAAATCCGCTTCAGAGTCCCTTTATAATGCAACAAACGAAACCAAAGTTCAAGCACCGATAAACAAAACCAACAATCTGTAATTATCCAATCCACACCCCAAGAAAACTGAGCCAACGTGCAAAGTTACCAAAACAATTGATCTCAACAACTAAGAAAAGCTTGTCGCAAAATTGAAGCATCAAACAAGGTGTGTGGCATGCTTGCAGGAAGGCGCGAGTGCCGCCGGAAGAATGCCCTTTGACAAACCTTGTGAACGTAAGGTTTGCCGTCACCCGCCGGCTTTCCTGTCTGGGTGTCGAACAAGTACACCACTGTAACCAAGAACGACGTTCACGACGATGTTCCCCTGTAAAGGCACGACGTCACAGACCTCTCTCGTCGGCCTTGTCTCGGACCGCAACAATGCTGTTGCTCAGGGCCACCGTGAACCTGTTGAGCATGTCGGGACGCATGCCCGCCCATTTGGGAGAACACACAAACTTGCCGTCGTAAGTGTACACATAGAGACCTGCGCTTTCCACCAGGAGGAAATACCTGAACGAAAAAAATAAGTCTCACGAGTTAAACCATAAATGAGCATGTATAAAGCAACAAAATGCAGTTTCTGCACCACGAAACATCTACAGTGATGTCTCGTTAATATATAAAGACTCCCGTCGGCCCCAAAGAGCGTCCATAATGCGAGTTGTCCATAATAACCGGACAAAAGTGCATGTGTTTACCCAGTTCGTCCTCAAAAATGTTCATAAAGTGGGGCATCCGTATTAATGACGTCCATATTAGCGTGACGTGACTGTACTGCTTTATGGCACAAAACAGTCTTTTTTTTAAATTTTGTTTTATCACAGGTAGCAATATATTTTATGGCCAGCTGAGCAAGGTCCTATATCTCTGTTTTTGGTAAACATGCACATATTATTTAAAATATCTTCTGCTGAGCAAATCATTTTACTAGGTATTTCTGAGGTCAAATAGTATGTCTCTTCTCTTATATATCAAAAGAATGAGAGTCAAAATATACTTTTTTATGCACCAATTAGTAACAGTACAAAACATTTTTAACATGATAGCAAAACATGTGCATAAATATAAACACATGTGCAATTCTCATTTCTGCTAGTTTTGATATATAAACCACAAGCGAGTGTTTATGTCCTTGTCGTCGTCTTCCGAAGGACATAAGCAGGCACTCGTGACCTAGGGGCCGAGCTGGCCCTGAAACGTTGGGTTTTCAAGTTTGAGATGGTTATAGAGTTTTTTCTCTTCTATATTAAAAATTCCTAACCAAGTAGATGTCTACCAAAAGGTTCACTTTTAAGATATGGATATAGATTGAAAATGTCTCGGTATGCAATCATAAAATCACTTCTCACTGATGCATGCTACCACCGGATAGCTGCTGTACCCTAATGGCAATTATTTTGTCGACAATTCCTCACCCGGGCTTCTGTTAGCTGGTTATAAGGACAAATAATCAACTCTCTGCAGTGTATCAATAGTTTCATTACGCCAGCCTTTTAGGCATGTCGGTGATCTGATCTGAATTACAACTGTTTCCAGAGGAGCAGATGCTTGGAATTAACCAGGGCATGGCTGCACAGTTTGTAAGGTTTAAAAATTCTGAAAAGAACACAATGCATGCTACCGTACACCATGATGAATTCACCCTTGAAGAAATACTTCAGAGCTTACCTCTCAGCCTGCACTACAAGACATATGCTGCCTTCTCGCAAGTCAAACACCTGGGGGGTGTTCCAGTTTCTGGTGCTGTCAGAATGTAAAAGCAGAGGCAAAAATGTCTGAATGAAACAAGCATTTTGAAACTTCAATGCTACATAGTGCCATAAAATTGCAAAAGAACCTCTTACCTATAAATGTAGCACTGAGTGGAGGTGACAACAATGAGGTGACTGTACATCATCGAGATCTTGATGATGCTGTCCTGAAAATCAAGTGCTTCCGTGGCATCTGTTGTGACATTTTTCACGGATATCATCTTTCTTCCAACCGTTGAAACTTCAAAGTTTTTCCATTCGAGACGTCTAAACAAAGAAAACAACAAAGAGCTTATGTCGGATTCCGACAGTATTCATACATTTCTAGGAATACGTAGTACATGGATGTAGCTTTTCAGAAAAACGTAGGTAAAAACCTATATATGTAAAAAATAGACAAAGAAAAAACTTCTGGTACAGAGTGTTACAAAGAACTAATGAATTATATTAAATGCTATAAAATTAATTTCAAAGATTTTTCATCTATAAAAAGGATTAGCACACTCTTCAACAAAAATTTGTGAAACAAAATAAGAAGTCATAGGATCGAATTACATACATGGAAAAAAGTTGACGTCTACAAAAGCCTATTGAATCTATCAATCTGCTGAATTATGTCATAGCATACCTGTCTATGATGTGGGCAAATATAACTTGGCCATTTCCACAAGCTCCTGCTACTTGGGTGCCGTCACTAGACCATTCTAGTGAATATATGCTTTGTGTTTGAGGCTTGTCAAGTGAATAAGACCACTAAGAAAGAGACATCACATAATCAACAAAAGATATTTTCACCTAATTACATAAATAGTGATCTGTCACAACCACTGAGTGCAGGTTACCTAAACAGGGTGAATTTACCCAAGACCAGAGTTCTCTGAAGGACAACACAAGCACAAAGAAGTTTTAAACACAGCTGAATGTTAATAAACAGGGAACAGATTTACCAAGAGGTTAGTACCGTATTTACCTGAGTAATAGCCGCACTATTTATGAACAAGGCCCTTGCGTCTACTTTACCGCAGAACACAAATACAGCCAATCATCGCGTCGCGCATAAATAACATAGCGAATAACTAGATCGAGAACACGATTCTCCATACAAATGCAATCTCCACAGGTGGTATCTTGGCGCGAAAACGTTATCTCTGTCCTGTAAACCGCTGGAATCATGCTGTCGATCACGGTGATTGGCAAGCCGCGTGCTCCGCGGAAAAGCGAACCCTCAGATTTTCTTTATAAACAGTGCGGCTATTAGTCGAGTAAATACGGTGGGTTACTTCTTTGTGTTCCTCGTCCTTGGATATGTAAGAGGTTGTACGCAATACAGTGATGGCAGCAGCATTTGACCTTTGTAGCAGGTTATCTAGCAGGCAACATATTTGTTTGGAGCAGATACTGATGTTTTTGGAGCAGATGCCAACATCTGTTAGCACATCACTTGAGAATGAAAAAGTGATTGCATCTCTAAATGAGTTTGATAGTGATAAAGAGTTCCTATTTGAAACTCAAGCATATTACTTATTACCGTTTGTGATAAGAATGAATAGGGCATAGAAGGAACACAGTCTTCTTAAATAAGGCTCTAGTCAAAGTAGGTTTTATTTACAATGGGTATTAAAAAATGGTTGAAAAGTGAATCATAGCTCAACACTTCATTGGAATAAATCCTCTCTCACCTCCCCATTTTACACTCGGTAGTTTGTTTAGCCTGTAAATATAATTTCTGTAAAATGCCAGCAAGAACCAGCATATCCGCTAACACGTCTACCAATAAAAATGTGTCCCGTAAGTTTAATAGAACGACCAAATTCAAGACTTTAATATCATAAACTGCAAAAACAACCACCCCAAAATAATATAAAAGCCTACACTTGTGCTTTAAAGGTGACACTGCTCTTTAGCGGCGTAGGAACCAGAGTTATGCCAAAGTTTGCTGCTCTTTTGATCAACAGTTGCATGGGAACTACAGTGACTGCCGTATTTATTCAAATATATATATGACCCGTGCTTGCTTCTCTCTCTCTACACTTGCTCAGTTTTTTTTTTTTTTTTAATTAGAGATTAACTTACAATTAGGACAAAGAAGGTCGACCTGTAATAATCCTGAGCATAATTTGCGTGCCTATCACGCTAAGCCAGGCGCTCCCCCAGGTCAGCCGCAGCTCCTAGCACTCCGGTGCAAAGCGGTGAAGCTCGACGCACGCATGCTGGTGAGTGGCGGTGAAGGTTGACGCGAGCGGCGCAAGTGCCATGGTCCTCTGCAGCCACGGAACGAAGGCATGTGGCAGACATGATAATCAAGTTATCTTATCAGGAGTACAAGACCCTGGTTTTGTTTTATCATAGTTGCCACAATCGGCAATCCTACTATTTTGCAAAGTTTTCTCGGGACTCTTAATTCCTGACATCGATGACATCGTCTGGAAATCTAGACGATGTCGGCGATCAACCAGCCAGCGCATCAACCGGCCAGAGCGATTGATGCCCAGCATCAACGGCTCTGACTGGTTGATTTGCAGCATCAAAGCGCAACATCATGGCATTCATTTCGTTGTACGTGTTCTTTCATCGGCTAGACCAATCAAGTGTAGCGAATGTCCTGTGACTTGCGCTTTTAGTATGTGTGTTTGTGGTTGTATGTGTTCGAGCCTTCGACTGTGCTCTGACCTAAGACGAAACAAACTATACGGTGAGTAGAGACGCTGTGAAATTCATATTTGTAAAATTTTTCTTTCCTTCTACTTCTCTGAACATTAGGGTCGACCACCAATAAATATATTAATTTTTTTGCTTTAAGCCTTTTTCGGTGCAGGTGTGGTGCGATTCTCGGCAAAAATGGCATTTTGGCACAAGATGTAGCAGACTTTCGTTCATAGCACGATTTGGCGCAAATGGCGCAGCATTTCAATCACTGGCAATAGAAAGCTGTAAGATTTGGGGAACAAATTCACTTTATATAGTGCTTGTAAGCAGAAGTGTAGGTACTTGTGGTAAGTCTGTCCTGTCTAAGGGGCCCCTTCTGCCCATTATAAATGTAAACTTGATAAGTGAAAGAAACACTCACCCCAGTTTTGTCACAGAGCCTCAGGGAATTGTATGAGCCAACAGCAAACAATTCGCCATCCGGCGTCCATGCCAGGGATGTGATTGGGTAGTCGTTGGGATGGCACGAATACAGAATGTGCCCAAATGTGTCCCAGAGCTAGGAAAACAACAGACAGAAAATAATCATCCATCAAAAGTAGGATTAAGAAAAGAAATGGAGAGTGAAAACTGTGTTTTTTTTAAGGAGGGACTTTGGTCAAATTTAGGATTACGACTGTTTTTAGCAAATGCAGTGTCCCTGAATTTCAAGGTATAATTTTTTTTTGTTTCGATATTGTGTGTAGTTTTATAAATATCACGGCTCAAAGTTTGGTTTCGGGCATGTACGACAAAACCGAAACTACCTGCTAGAGGGAGGGCAGCAATGATCATCAGTTGTACGGCCGCGATCGCGACGTCACCGTGGTGCTGCGGTAAGCGGTACAACCAATCCACCGCAGCTCCACCACGACGTGACGTCACAGGAGTGCTGCGCCAGTGTCCCTCGACTAAAAACTTACCCGCTTGCCGCCTGCTAAAGAGCAGCTGGTCGCATCTTTAAAATCAGTTTTAGTGGAGTACTACAGCTTAACTTTGACATAATATTTTGGCTATGATCATATTTCGTGCCACTAAAGTGTACCAGTCATTTATTTTCGTTTCGTTTTTGACCGGCGTTGCCCTTTAAGTTCAAGGATTTTTGTCATTGAAGAAAACATACCAAGGGTTCTGCATTTCAAAACTCTAGTATTTGCTTAAACGGAGGCTCCTAACCTCCATTCTGGTCCATTGTAAGGTGAAACGGAGTGTTCAGTATTGGTGTCACTGGAGCGCACCTTATACTTGCAGTCTTCCGAGCCAGATAGGATGAGGTTGTTGTTTGTGTTCCAGGCGACTGCAAGGACCAAGCCGTCATGGCTTTTCCACTGGG
This sequence comes from Ixodes ricinus, assembly GCA_037355805.1. Lineage (NCBI taxonomy): Eukaryota > Metazoa > Arthropoda > Arachnida > Ixodida > Ixodidae > Ixodes > Ixodes ricinus. The sequence continues at coordinate 119,473 of JAZHYW010017268.1, forward strand.
TTGGCTTGGAATTTGGCTGCAGGGGCTTGATGACCAGGTGCATGCCCATGCTGTACAGAACCTGGTTGGAGTTTGGGCCCCAGGCAACGCAGTAGATGGGCTGAGCTGCAAAGCATCGATGCAGGTTTCTGCTCCGATAAACATGTCCAACACAATGCTCCGACAGGAACTTCCCTGAATCGAAGACTATGAGAAGCCAGCATTAGGAAAATAATTATTTGCAGCTTAAAACAAAGCATACTTCCTAAAGATGGTTCTCAGATGTCATCTAAAAATTTTATATGACCTGTCTTTTTTTTGGTCAGTATGTCGTCCTAAAAAAAAAAATCATGAAAATGAAGGATGATGGGATACAGAGCAGTTTAACTTCGAGAATTTTGACTCTAATTTGGCCATTTTAATTTGGAATTCAGTGAAAATCTGGCGAGGTATTGCATTTCATATCTTGACAGATTTTAAATAAAATTTCGATTAGTATCAACAACTTGTGCAAGCTCCTCTGAAGTGGCTCACATTTGCTCCTCAACAATTAAATTTTTTTTTCTGTTAAAGAAGAGAAATTGCTTTGCAGATCGTTCTTTACCACGTTTCAAAATGCAAAGATTTATGTCTGTGTTATGTATTGCTTGAAAGTCTTACAGTTGGTTGATAGAGTAGATCGGAGCATTCCATTCCTGGACCAGATCTTCACGTGGCCATCTTCACCAGCTTGTAACAGACGTGCACAAACAAGAGGCAAGTTGTAACCAGTCAGGGTAGAGCGAATCACCGTTACTCTAGAACAGGGGTCTCAAACTCGTCTGAGTGTCGGTGTGATATAAACCACTGCCCATAGGTCGAGGGCCAACATAAGGCGGGGGGTGAGGGGGGGGGGAGTTAAGAAATTTTTTTGAGAAGGAACCTTGTGGTCCATTTTATTTGTAAGCTCGCAGTTTGGCAGTTATTTCTTTAGCTTTCTTGATTTGCGCCCTTACCTGATATAATAACACATATTAAAATTACACCACCTTGCCAATGTGCAAAAGCTTTTTAATAAAACAAGAGAACAAGCATGCTGTCACTCCCGTTGCTCAATTCGCTCAAGAAATTCCAGCTTAACATGTCCTGAAAAAAAAAAAAATGTTCATAAGATAATTTTTGTTTTACTAAGGGTTTGTATTAATGGTGATAATTTTTGAAGGCAAGAATCTCGAATTCGTAGGTGTATCTATGGCAGTTTCTCCTAACCGATAGTTTGCGCAGCCGAGGTCCGTCCTTGAACAAGGAGAGCTAGGAAGCAAAGATTAGAACGAAACACAAGGCAAATGAAAACAAAATAGTATAAGCTATGTGATACATTATAAGAGCAGAGCTACGCATGAAGCAGAAATGAATCGGCAACATGAGATCATTATGGCGCATGCCATTTCTAGCGCTCGAGACATGGGAACGGGTGTATGCAGCCGGTTGCCTGCGGGCCGCGTGTTTGAAAACCTTGCTCTAGAAGGTAAGCCAACCAGGATACTAACTTTAACTAAATAGAGTTCTAACTGAATGTGTACTTTCTTAGAGAACCAAACATAAGAAATATATTAATATTCTTAGTACTTTTAATAGCAGGTTATTCAGTTGCTTACTCTACCAGTATGCTTTCACAAGGCCAATCAATGTTTAGTAATGATGCTGCACAGTTGCAACTGAAGGAAATTAATCACATATACAAGCACTATAGTCTCGAGTGCCAGTCATAATGGCCTAAAACTAGGTAACCCTGACGAGTTCAGAATTATTCAATGTGTGGCAAATTCAGACCAGTCACGAGAGCCGTGGCATCAGGACTCCATTGCCCTGCGAGGACAGCACCCCTGTGGGCTTCAACCGCCTTTTCGATCCTTCCATTCTTCGAGAGGAGGCAGAGCTTTCCTACAAACGAGAGAGCGCAAAGTAATTTGAATTTTATACGAGTTCATAACTTTTTTTTGTCCCTATATGCTGCTTTCTCTGTCTGATATTCGTTAAACCTGCTGGCAAGCTCTATGCCTTACTGCTCTACAGTATAATCCCAGAAAGAATACTCTTATCATATAAAACTTTGTTGATCAATATAGATAGTAAAGCTCCTGTACACTGACGATACAAGTCCAGTTGACAAAATTCCTTATTAAATTGTCTGATGATATGTCTCATTGGCCAAACGTCATCTGCCGTTTTGAGGTTCCCTAGAGTTCCGTGCTATCGTGGTGCAAATGCAGTCTGCTTGATAATGTTTTTTATCCATTCCTGTAACAATAACAAGAAGAAAAAAAGAAGAGGATGCTTGACGCCTTGGATCATACCATCACTTGTCGTGATTAGTATGACATCTCCACCACCGGGACTTTTCCTCGTCACTCCACTGCCGGCGATTCGTGGGAGCGTGTGGATCGAAGTTGGGAACAGATCTTCGGGCAGGTCTGTGAGTTTGGCGCTGTCCTTGGTAACCAGGTTCCACGAGAGGATTTTGTGATCATCACTGCAGGACAGCACCTCGTCTGTGGTGCTCCAGGTAACGCCGCTGGCAATCTCCGCATTTATTTCTCAATCAGGGGTCAACAACATGTGCTGACAACGAATAAATGACAACGAAATGTTGCTGGTAGTTTCAGGTAGTGAACAGGGACGGCGCATATGTGTAAAACAAACAATGTTCAGCTATTCTTTTCTTTTTTTAACGAAGAAAATTGTGCTTTCATTATGAACTGAGTGAAGTACTGTAAAGTTTAGCAAAACAAGTTCTTCGTAGTCTTGAAAGTTGAGCACGACAAATATGCACAATCTAAGTAAATCTGAGCAGGCAGATCGCGCAACAAAGGATATGTTTGGGTTCCTTGTGTAGGTAAGTCTTGAGTCTCATCTGAACAAGCTTTTTAGTTATCCCGATAATCCCAGACAGTTGAGTGAGTCACGGTTTTGATACCATCCTACGCGAGCGAGAGTTCAAAAGATGCAAACTTTGTTGCCATGGCGTTTATTCTGTTGCTAGGAGACGAGGCCAACGAGGCGTCTCGACTAACGTTGGTCTCGGCTTCGGATTATGCTCTTGCGTGTCGAATTACGAGAAACAAAACCCTCTGGTATTGGTAATAGTGGCATAATAATAGACTAGTGTTTATATTTTTGAAAATAACTGGTAATATATTTTTAATTATTTGAAAAGAAAATTACGATTTGTTTTTTTTTTCTGCAGAAGCCAGTTTTGGGGTTTCGGTTTCAGTTTCGGCTCACTGCGCGACATTATTAACGCAAATATAAAGTTTTTTTTCCTTCGAAGGGGTGTTGGATGTGTAAAATTTTACCTCTTAGGTTAATTCCCGAAATGAGCACTTCTCACCGTACTTGTTATTTTGGTATGAAAGCCCTCTGCTCTACGATCAAAACTGGCGGTCATCGGTTCGCGCCGTTCGTGCTAACAATGTCGCGCTATATACTCATTGAAATACAGTACGAATGCTCTAAAATACACGCATGAGTTCTATACGGTAGTGTAATGTAATGTGCCGCGCACAACGGTCGACCGCACTTACCGGTTTGGGGCCTCATGTTCTCAAGCAGAGCGCATTACGGTTACATTTAGTCCATACAGAGCACGAAGCTGCGCAGTGTGGGTCCTACACTTTATCCCGCCCAACCGGCACTACCAGCAACTGTTGACAGATTCCAAAGGGTGTTATGTCTTAGTAAAATCGACACAGCGCACAAGAAACGAAGACGAAATCGAAAGTGCACACAGACAAGCGCAGCGCCTGTCCTGTGTACTCGTCATTTGTACATATATATGTATATTTTTTGTGCGCTGTGTCGATTTTACTATACTTCGTTTCAGCTTAGTCCAGACGCAGCCGATGCTACAAGCGCGAGCTCTGGGCTTTCAGCATCCCTGCCAAGCACGCGCGCTCGAGGAGTTCAAGCACTGTTCAGGGCCACATGCTCAGGCTGCGTCTGGACCAACCTTACTTTAGACTTTTCAGCTGAAACGAAGTATAAGTATGAACCAATTAACCCGCCATTGCCACTTAATTCCGTGTTTGGTCCCACGTTCTACTAGGTGCATATCATCGTCTGGCAAGTTTAAACCCCTCTTAGACATACATTTTTATGTTAAAAATCCGGATGGCAATGAAAGGCAGAAAATGTCAACATTGCAAAGTCTCGGGCAAATCCGGCGACTAAGTGAGGCAGGTAACCGTAACCACAATTTTGCGATCATTACCAAACGGTGTTTCTCGTGTTAAAATGCAAACTTGATGCAATGTCTTGATTTTCAAAGTAAATAATGACACAACACATACTCCAATTAGGTAGTTTTACTTTTCAAAATATTATTATGCACACCAAACAAACATTCTTTGGCGACAAAACTAGGAAAGTACAAAACCGGCAAAAATACAGAATTACAAAACCAGACTTATATGTATACCTAAACAAAGGCTATCTATCTCGAATTCAAAACTGTTCATAACAATGTTGTTTTAAACTCTCACTACAAGTAGAATGCCCAGTTTCTAATGACGAAAACTGGTATATGTACGCATTTTCACACTGCAGGTGTTTACAGCTGCATACTCCCCTTTGAGCATTATGGAATGAATAGTCAGCGAAAAAAACTAGAACACCTGACAATCATTCGTCTGGCCTAGTGACTCCACTTGGGAGTTTTCACTGGGTCAGGTCAGTGTTATGTCTACTGAAAACAAACACACAGATTCTAATTAACTTCCATTTCCTTATATCATGACTATGTGCTAAATGCAAGATGTGAGAAGTGGACGTCTAACAATCAACCAGTCCACACAACAGCCATTAGTAACAGTTGGTAAAAATATGCTGACATCTGCTATGTACTCAAGCAACATGAAGTAATCGCCTATATCTGTCTTCAATGCAATGTTTGTTCTGTCTCTAAGTGGTACTTGTCTAGAGGTTTTGTTATGAACGAATCAAAGACAAGTTATTTCTCTAGGTAGAAAACGTGACATTATGAAATTCTGCTACACTTTAGATACTACAGTTATTAGTCGTGTGTCTGACTCAGGACTTGGGTGTTTATATAGATAGTGAGATTTCTTTCAATCAAGTTATGCATGTTGTCAATTCGTCTCCATGGACTTTAGGTGTCATAAAGCGTACATCTAACAACTCTAGGAACCCAATCTGTTTTCTCATGTTATTTTGTTCCCTTGTACGATGCCACCTTGAGTTTGCCTGTCGTGTGAAACTCCATTAAAGTGACCAAATCGTCTAGTATTGAGCGTACCCAAAGATAATTTATGTGTGTTTTATGATCATTATTTACAACCCAGTGAATTTTATGACTATAACAGAATTTGTAATCTGACTGGCTTAAAATCTTTGTGTGATAGAGGGATGATTCGGGATTGTATGTTTCTGGACAAGGTTGTAAATGGTTGGCTAGACTCACCGGCGCTCCTGAACTGTGTGTTTACGAGTTCCTCAGAGGGTAAGCCCCTGTTCACTCCTTATTTAACCTTTTCCTTTGTACAAAACTGATCCCGTGGCTTAGTTGCAACTGGCTTTCAACAAATTTGAATCTAGCTTAGGTAATCTTGATATTGACATTATTTGGACTTGGAAGGAAAATTTCTAGAATGCATTGATGTTTTCTCTCATCCTGATATGTAGACATCATTTTCAGCGCATTATTAAAAAAGCCTAGGGCTTTTTGTCCAGCACTCAAGATAAAGCAAAATAAAAAAATAACAATTAGTCCTTTGTAACGTTTGGGCTGTAGACCAGACATCCTCAAGACAGTCTGGCACTGCTCAAAGCGTCCCGTTGGAGTCTGCATATTTTTGCTTTCCTTGGCTGCTGATGGTGCACACATGCTGAAACAAAGAACGGATGCATGTTTCATGACAATTCCTTGTACTCAATTTCAATTTATGACACACTGCAAGAAACTTCATAAGCCATGTTAGCCAGTGCAGCGCCTCATGGGCGTCACATGACTTGACACTCCACACGTTGCTCCACCCAGTCAGAAGGTCATGTGACATGCTCCGAACCATGGATTGGCTCCACCGACTAGTAGCCTCCATAGTATTAGGCAAAACGGAGCATAGCCATATTGCCGCATGTGCAGCTGGCCAAGCTGCGCGCGATTTTAGTTTCCTCAGTTTTCTAATTTAATAGAGAACAGTACTCACACTAAGGTCGCGGAAATGGTCGTTGTAGTCCAAGGCATACCCAACAACAAACTTGTCAGGGATCTCAAAGCCACAATCTGGAAACAAGGAAGGACAAGGTCAAGGTATGGCATGTTCCAGTTCATTGCTGCTGTTTGGTGCACTATTTATATGCACCCCAACAGCTAATTTATAAACAGTGAAACAAGGGCAGATCAGCCAACTTACAGTCAGGTCTGTAGCCACTGGATCCAGGACTTCTCTTAACAAACAAACTGTGGAAAAAAAAAAGCAAAGAAAATATGAAGAATTTGGCTTTAATCTCGTGCAATCTGTTATGACCACTGATATCCATTAAAGTCCACCTGTTAAAGAAACAATATTATGGCCATTAATCAAGGACTAACTAGTCACCTGAATTTACATAATTCTTGCGACATTGCATTCTGTCACAGCACTATTATATAGGGTATGTGATATTTTTCAAAGTTAGAAAAATCAAATAATGTTTTCTTTACATACAAATTCATCAACTGTGATACCATTAATCAGTATACCTGGTTCTTGCATGCAGCCGCTCCATTGAGGCCATGTAAAAATATGTAATGCTAAATGCAGTTTATATATTTCATTACTCCAAAAAAAGGTCAACCTTTTTATGAACGGTGCGGTGCATCTGACATTCTTTCTTGCAGGGTATGCAAAGGTCAGTCATTGCAATTTACAAAAGGTGTCCAGCAAGTGAACATGCAGCTAATATCTGGGTTCAAAGAAAGCACCTTGCAGTAGGACGCTGAGCACTACAGCACTACATTCTCATGCTCAATATCTTACCGAAAATCATATCTTTTATGTTCAACATTATTGGCGCCTCGGGATTCACAGGTCTCATTCCGTAAATCCTGAATCTAACAAACGTTAGTCTTCGCTCAATGTTTTTTTAATGCGAAAGCATTAACTGTCTCACGGAGCGAGCCGACGTCATCAGCTTTAAAACCACGCCAAACGACTCTTTTACACCGCTTCGATCCCATTGGCTAGCGCGCGTCCATAGCCAACGGCACCTTTTACATCGCTGCAATCCCATTGGCTAGCGCGCGTCGACCAGGCTCCCATTCGCTGGACATGCAGTGCCATGGGGTGGCCGGTCGTTGAAATTGACGCTGCGCATCAGTTTCAACGACCGGCCCCTTATGGCGCTGCGTGTCCGTCAGCGCCAGTCAGCACGCCAACACGCGTAGAGCAAGATTGATGTACATGCTTTTGCATTCACAACTCAAAAAAGTGCTTAGGTGTACCTCAATTTTTTTTTTGTTTTTTTACTAGAACAATAATTGTTTTTTGTACTCTGCAGAGTTTCATACTTGATCCTCTTGCTGAAATTCTTCTTTATTAAAACTGGACAAAATGGTGTAGATGCTGATATAAAATTTATTTGGCGCTTGTTAGAATGGTGTTAAAACTGCCAGCCTTTTGTGGATTTAACAGTGTTTGAGAGGCCCTGTATGAATGTGCATCTTGCATGCAACAGTGCAAGCACTTTGGATTCTTTGTCCTCATCCACTTTAGTGTGTCTCTGCCTTGGGTGCACTTGTAGCCAGTAGTATTTATAAACTAATAAAATTGTAATTACTGACCCTCCATGTGCTTTGCAGGGAAGATTATGGCTGGGCTATGTTCACAAAAAGATTGACCTATTTTTGAGTAAACACAGTGTAATCTGCCTCCAGTTGCATTTGAAGGGCTAAGAGAAAATAATGTGTTAACCATGTAAACCAAGTCGTGTTAGCCAAGATAGAATGACCATATCAATATGCAGATAAAAACTGGTGCCCTTGCACTTGGTTCTATAATGCAGCAAGATGCAGAACTAGGAAGTGTTGCACCATGTATCAGAAACTGTGAAAGAATATTAGAAAAGATGAGGGGTTGCTGTGCTCTCGAGGTTATAAACTTGCCCATCGATGGGTTTCTCTGATAGCTAATCATTCAACTCTTGTGTTCAACAACCATAAAAAAAAAAAAAAGCCTAGGCTTCACTTTTGTTTTTGTTTGCTTGTATGGACTGAAGATGGCAGCATAAAAAAATAATATGAGGCACAGGTGTGTACATACCTAGCCACTTTGATTTCATTAGGCTCAAATGTCTTGAGGTGCTCTAGCAAAGCAGCCATGGTTCTTCCTGTGTCAATGATGTCTTCTACAATCAGGAGGTTCTAGTAACAAAAACAAATTTTTTTTGCATTACATTGGGTTGTTAGGTTATAAGAGCCGAACAACTCGAGGTTTCAACCAACATTATATTATACATGTAATTATAACAAGCATATAAATAACTCTGCCTCACCTTTCCCTTTAGACACTCCATATTGTCCAGTCCAACCACTGTCACATTGCCGGTTGACTTGTCATCCTAGAACAAAATAACAAAACCAATGCCATGTAACGTAATGGCATGCAGTATGCACCAGGGCTGGGCAGTATCGTGATATAAATGTATCGTGATAGTATCTTAGAGATACTTTCGAGTATCTGTATCTCTGTATTGAGATACTATTCGAAAAATGTATTTGTATCTCAGTAGTGAAATACATTTACAGCGTATACCTTGCATCGCAATATTTTGCCGGACTTAGGTATCTCGTTACATTTGTTGCCGTTCTTACGATGAATTTAAAAGATAAAAACATCCGCTTGGTGCAAGGTGCTTCAGAATTAATAACATGGACCCGCCCTATGATCCATCACAGACACCAACGTTAAAAAAAAACAAAAAACTGTAGTTTAAAAAATGACTTGCAAAAATAACAGAATAAGCTCCTCCCAAAGCCCTCCACTCTTTCCAATTTAGCACAGCAAACGCTGTAAAGGAGTTGAGCGGAGAAAAGGTACAGCTCTGTTGTCCAGTGTCCCCATACTAAGGGCGACTCAGAAGCATATAAGATGACAGGGTTTGTTTCGTGCAGACGCCTTTCGTCAAGCATTGCATGCAGTCTTTACCATTCAGTAACTATGTGGTTCACAGGGGCAATGTTTTTTTAGCGGCATTTTTGATAAATAAATAGTTCAAGGTAAGGGTAAGTGCATAAAGTGAAACAAAAATGAGGAGCGCGAGCCTTAATTACCATTTGCATTCGCTACACCCTCTCGACGTAGTACCGTCTGGGAACAAATGCATTTCTATATGTATCTCTATCTGTATTCCGGAATACTTTTTTGCTGTTTTTGCAGAAGTATCTCAGGGACATCCCGTTGCATAAAAGACAAATGTATCTCAGTATCTGTATTTTGGGCCTTAACATACATGTATCTCAGTATTTGTATTTCCAAATACTTTTTAGAGTATCTCTGCTCAGTCCTGATATGCAGCAATCTTTAAATTAAATAAAAAGAACCTTAAAAAAAGCATCGGTAACCTGGAAACCATGATGCCAAAATTAAACAGATATCTTCCCAACATTTATAAGACAATAAGATGAACATATCACCCTCATGTTGATTTGACTGCCTAACTCATCTTGGCAAGCCGGGAGAGGCATAGTTAAAAAGAGTTTTCATTAGTGACAATACTACTTCTCGACTGGCAAGCCAAAGAATTGTAAAAACAGTCCCGGCTTACTCATTTACAGTCATGTGTGTACCGTTCCATTAGAAAAAAATAATTAATTGATGAGGCTATAAAAGCAAACATCAGAGGCAACCAGACACATTCAACCTCTCATAAACAATAAAGTGCAAACAGACACAAGCAGTTAGAAGTGCTACATTTAATTGACAACTTCAGTACTCATACCTGCTCGCTCAGAAAATGAACTCTCGATACCTGAAGGCTTTCCAAAAAGACGACAACCTTTACATTGTGATCTGACAGACAACAGCAATGAATGGGCACACATGCTCCCATTTTCATATTACATATTACTGTTCTTGCTGATGAAGTCTGAGTACTCCATCGGTTATTTTTTGTATCACGGCTGCCACACTCCGGTACTATATAAACCTTGCGGCATAGCTTGCATTATTCAACCAGAAATTTGGATGATAACGGAGTGCCACAGCAAATGCATTTTTGTGACCAATCGCTTTCGACTAAAGAGACCTCTAGCCGCAATTTACGGAACACATGCATTGGAAGTATAGGTAACAAATCTAACAGCGATTCTTCATTTAAAAACAAACTAGCATAAGACCTCATATTTGTATAACTCAGGAATACATGGGGTATTTACTGAACACATTTGGGGCCTAAAAAAGTTGGTTACTCAAATCAAATGCCACCTTTGTAAAACTTTGGCATAATACAGAGAAAAATAAATAAAAATAATAGTCACAGTATAGAAATTTTTGACGTGAAATTCTGGCTAAATATCAGTTCTCAATGAGCTTTTGTCATACAGGGTTAGGGATCACAAAGGAACAACCCTAGTTTCGTACGGTATGTGTGCATTTGGAAGAATCCATGAACTTAAAAAGGACATAAATATCGTAAGAGGCGACACTATGGACACGCACCACATAGCTTTTACTCGAATGAAGTCCGTGGAGAAAGGTGCCGACGAGATTCCGAAATGGTAGTATTGTCGGATCCTGTCGAGCATGTCGGCGAAGAAGCGATAGCCACCCTTGAGCACACACAGCGCCCGGAACGGCTTCTCGTTGTAGTGCTGCACAATGTCTTGAGCCATCCGTTCGATCCTGCCAATAAATAATTAAACTCCAATGGCTCAGTATGACAAGCCAAGGCAAATCTTTGGGCACAAATGCTCTTTGTAATTTGTGACCAGCTATTAAAACATTTAGTGTACAGTTTAAGCAGATCGGCTAGGTACAATCATAAGCACTTACAACGTGCACATTTATAAATCCAGCCCAACTTGTACCCACCCCATCAATTTAGATTCCTCCAGTCCAACCAAAGTGCAGAGAATCTGCCTGTTATGCTATTCCAGCATTGTTTGTTTCTATCATTGTAAGCTTTAGCCATAAGGAATGATGATCTGTGTTCAGTGCTTTTTGGCAAAAGACCTAACCAATTTTCAGCAACACAGTACTAGGCATTCTATAATTGATCAATTCAGTTATAGGTATCTCCCTATCTTGAATACATTTTCTGCTATCTTAGTGGTTGTAAATTGCCACATGAAAGCTAAAATAATAAGCACAAGTAACATGAAAAGCTTCATAAGACATAAAAATAAGGTAAATATTTATTTGTACCCTTAACACATATTATATAACTGGCTATCCTCATTATTGCCTGTGAAATCTAGCAAAATATTTGCAGAGCCGTACCCTGATGTCGGTGTTTTTTTGTTTCCTTTTGGGGAAGGGGGGGCAGAGGTGGAAACAACCTAATCGTATAACAAGAAGCATCAGAAAAAATACATAGATTTAACAATCCTAATTTTCAGCAATTTTCTTGTAACTCCAAATTTGAAAAACAAAAAGAATGCTAACTTTTTGTATTAATTTAGGACATGCATACAGAGGTGAAGATTGCATATAACTGACAATAAGCAGTGAAAAACAACAACAAAAAAACAAGTAAGGGAGGACAAAAGAGACAGCAGAAGCAGTGCAAAAGAGGCAAAGGAGGATAAAGGGAAGAGGCTAGAAAAGGTGGAGATACAGAGAGTGAGGAGGATATCTTTCAGGCCTCGTTGTATCATAGAAGAATTTAAAAGACCTACTCTATTTTCCGGACTATAAGTCACACTTTTGTATACTGAGCGGTTTTTGCAGAAAAATTGGTTTATAAGTCACATCTTTGTATAAATCGCACCTCTTTGCACAGTTCACGCAATTAGCTTTTTTCATTTTACGAGCATTGGTGTCATGAAATAGGAGTTGCACACAATCGGCTCGATCACACATACCATTTGTTGTGCAACTTTGACGTTTTGACTAGCAAAAATGCCCATAGCGCGGCGCTGTCTGGCGGGGGAAATCGAGTGACTCACAGCAAAAGGACGTAAAACGTGCAAAATGAGAAGGTTGTCTGCTTTATTCGAGTGTACATATGCCAAGCAAAATGAAGATTAACGTGTCAGACACTCGTGAAGCAAGCTTTGGACCACACGGCCCAGCCCAGGCCAAGTCATGGAGACAACGCGAGCATTACCGTAATGCACAGGCAGATAGATAAATCTTGACACACTTCTTTGGGTACCACTAAAAGATTGGCTAGACACAACCATTTCTTTTACACGTAACAACACGGCTGGAGCATGGCAGATAAAAACTGCTCATCAAACGAAAACTAAGAAAGACGCGAGAAAATTCTCTGCAAGGCGTGTTACCAGCCCCTTACGTTTCCGTGTTACTGGACTGAGGCAAAAGAATACAGAACCATGGCTGAATTAGGCAACGTCGATCACATGCTGTAAAAGTTTCATTCTCACTGTCTTGCCTATCCAGATTGAGCCGCTTCGAGGAAACCGTAAAATATCTCGCTTTCCGAGTCAGTTATGGGACGTGTAGAAGAGTGCGGCAACAGCGGTGCCTCCTGGAAGGGGCAACACTACCTATGGCTACATAGTTACGGTGCTCTACAAATGATGGCACGCAGTGCACAAAGATTATTGTGTCGCACCGTGAATTAAAAAGAAAAAAATGCATAAAAGTTGCATTGCTGTATAAAATGCACTAAGAAAAATGTTTGAAGAAAAAACCGTGACTTATACACCGGAAAATATCGTACATCATCCACAAACAAAACAAAAACGTCATCATTTATACAGACGCCACAACACGAATGCTATAACTTACCTGTCGTGCACCAGGCCACAAGGGAGGAAGACAGACTCCAGATCCCCCTTGTAGTGCTGCGGGATGCAGAAGTGTTCCAGCTTGTAACCCTGGAAGTTGTCCGGTATCTGAAATGAAAGGGGCGGCCAACTTTTAAGCAGTGTCTCGAGGAAGTGTTCTCCCTATAGAGCACGGTGTAGCTGCCATGATGATGAAGGTAACGAGTCTTGAACACAGCACAAGAAGCCAGAGAAGGCTGGCCTGGCTTCGGTGCGCCAAAAGCACAAAGGCACCGCAGGCTCAGTCAGTGCAAACTCAATGCCCATTCCTGCCCGGTTCAATATATGAACAGTCACTGTACCGGCAGCGTTGCTTCATCTGGTGACTATACTTGTTTTCACCCTCAAGAACCGTAGTAAAAAAAGTTCAGCTTCTCGTGGGGCATCCCTACATTCCCCTTTATGAGGCCAATTAAGATATATGCAGGTGCATTTGAGTCCAGATATATGTTTTGTTATCGAGATGTACACGTTTCAAAAGCCAAACACATTGCTTCTTCCTCCGACAACAAGATCTACTTCAGCGTGGCGCAAGAACAATGCGCAAAACTTGCTTTTTTCTTGAGGTGACAACGACTATAGGGCATGATGCATATCCCAAGTTTGCAGTAACACTACACCAGCAAAACGGGTCCCCTAAGATGGAAACACCAGTTATACCATTTTAAGATTGACTGGCCATACAAGAAATTTGACTTTTATCAGGCAAGCATTAATCGTAAAAAGACCCCACACGTGGAGAAACATATATTAAAAAAGCACAGGATGAGTGAATGTTAACAATTAGGGTTTCACATTTTGGGTTTACTTTTCTTCACTTTTGGGTTTGGGAACGAGTTACCCACAGATTCATCGTTTCCCAATGCTTATGTTCCATGAACAAAAAAAACAAAAAAGTTGGTTTGACGAAGATTACGTTGAAGAAAACAAAATACGGCCGTGGGGCTCCCTAGCTACAGGGCACATATCTGTGCAACAAGAATGGCTCTTGAAGAAAGAAGCAGCCTTGCAGAAAGTTTGTTGTGGGATGCGTTCCGGGTGAACAGACAACAAGGCTGAGGATAAAAAATAGGGGGACGATCATACGGCATGAAGCATTTACATAGTGGGAGCTCTTTTGTTTATTTTCGTTTATGCTCATGTTGTCGTGAAAGTGGGGGACGCGCCACTAACAACCGCCACTGTAATTATTTTCGTTTCCGCTCACGCCATCGCCAAATTTGACGGGGAAACTGGATTGATGCGTAGGTCATGTTACATCAATTTTCCTGCCAAATTCTGCGGGGAAACTGAATTGGTGCATAGGTCCCAATATGCCAATTTTTCTGCTAAATTTAGCAAGTAAACTGAATTGGTGCATAAGTCAAGTGATGTAAATTTTTCTGCTATATGTAAGTGGGGAAACTGAATTGGTGCATAGAGTCACACGACATCAATTTTTCCTCTAAATATAGTGGGGAAATTGAATTGGTGCATAAATCACACAATGTAAATGTTTCCGCTAAACTTGAATTTGCTTGTACCTCTCAATACCTCAGGTCACATGACATCAATTTTCCTGCTGACTTTAGCGGGAAACTAAATTAGTGCATAGGTCATGTGACAAATTTTTCCTGCCGAATAAAGCGGGGAAATTGAATGGGTGCATACGTCACGAGATGTAAATTTTTTCATAAAATTTAGTGGGGAACCTGAATTGCGTCCTTGTAGATCCTGTGACATCAATTTTCCTGGCAAATTTATTGGAGAAACTGAATTGGTGCTTAGGTCACGTGACGTCAATGTTTCCGCTAAATTTAGTGGGGAACTGAATTGGTGCATAGGTCATGTGATTTCAATTTTCCGCATAGGCCACGTGACGTAAATTTTTCCGCTAAATTTGTCTATAGGTCCCGTGACATCAATTTTCCTGCCAAAATTAGTGGGGAAACTAAACCGATGCATAGGTCATGTGATGTCAATTTTTCCGCTAAATTTATTGGAGAAACTGAATTGGTGCATAGGTCATGTGATGTCAATTTTTCCACTAAATTTAGCAGGGAAACTGAATTGGTGCAGAGGCCACGTGACATAAATTCTTCCACTAATTTAGCGGACACTGAATTTGTCTGCAGGTCCTGTGACATCAATTTTCCCGCCAAATTTATCGGAGAAACTGAATTGGTGCATACGTCACGTGTAAAGTGACCAGACGTCCCGATTTGGCGGACAGGTCCCTTTTCCGTCCGTTGTCCCGCTGTCCCGCAGTGCAGCTGCCTGCTTGTGGGACGGTGTTTTGTCCCGCTCGGCTCCCCCGGATCCCGAATTGATAAAGACGTGTCTAGACGGGAAAATCGCAACAGTGAGAGGGTGCTTTCTCTGAACAATGTACAACATCCGCTTAGCAGAGACGAAGCTGATACTATGGGCATGTTATCTGCAAAAATAAATACAATACTAAAGAAATATTCCAACCAAATGTATTAAATATGTGCGGTCTATATGAAATACTAATAAGGCATGATTTGTTAGCGAAGTTTTCAAGCCGCATACCACTATTAACCCCCCCCTTCCCCCAATACGCGTCCCGCTTTGGGACCCGAGGAATATGGTCACTTAGTCACGTGATATTTAGCTAGTTGGTTAATTGGCATGTTTCTTGCAATCTCTGACGTCCACTGTGGCTGCCAATTTGTTCCTGAAAAGTTTCTTCTTTCTCGCATCTTTTACGAATTCGTTAAAGCATACAACACACACAAAAAAACACAAAAAAATGAAAGCCGTTTACAACTCCCTATAAAGCCGAATTAGAGCGCAGCTCTTGGGGGGGGAAGGGGGGGGGGTCACGCCGACCTTGGGGGGGGGTCACGTGACCTTGCGGTTACGCCGACGCCGCTCAAGCCAGAAACGGGCGCCTAAGAGCTGCGCTCTAAAAACATAGGGCACAAGGAAGACAATTCATAACCATCACCAACTAGCCGAATTACAATTACAATTTCTACAGTACATTATATTTTGCCACACACTGGGTGTAAGTTCCAACTTCCAAGTGGGAATAAAACACTAATAAATCTGCCTTCATTCGTCCCGAAAACCTCTCTGGAATATGGAAGTCACCTAATGACCATTAACCACCATAGACAAAACACGTTACGTGTTGGAAACGTTGTGGAAGCCTGCCGTCAGCACGTGCTCAGCAGCGAGCTCAGCCCAATAATGAATAAATAAAGAAACTGACAAACTGACGCTTGCTGCAGCCGACTCATCTGACTCGCCTGCAGCTGCAAAACACTTTTTTTTTTCGTTAGTTTTTTGGCTATATTTTAGACGTCATTTGAACTCGACACCTGTGCCAAAAAACACTTCCTGCGTTTCGCGTAGTTGACCAAACGCTTTTGTCCATTCTACTGACATTACTCAACAGGTGCCGAGAAGTGGCAAGCGCGTAGGAAAAACAAAGCTAAGGAGAAGACGGAGTTGGCTGAAAGACAGAAAATCTGAACGAAACGAACGAGCGCACCGCGAAAAAGTGACCGAAACAAAAATGCGTGCGAAAAACACCCACAAAAATCAACCTATTGGAATATTACAACATCGCAACTACGCCGGTCGTGGTCTCGAGGTCGCGACAACCTGCCCTTTGCCGGGTGCTCGCATTTGCAGCGTCAAATGCATTGCAAATTTGAATTAATCTCTTTAAAAAAAATTGCTCACGAAGTTAAGTGTTGTGAGTTTCGCCAAACTACTTCTCGAGAACATATATGGTCACGCTCGCGCCGTGAAACATACCGCGCACCCCATTCATTCGAGAATCAAGCCATGCACGCCGGTTTCGGCAAGACGAGGACCGCTCATCATTTTAGAACAAGTCCACGATCCACTTACACTGACGTAGTTGTCCGCACTCATGATTGGAATAGTTTCACTGGTTTCACGTTCAAATTCTCCTGCCAAATTGCATGTATTTCTCTCTGAAGCAATGGAACATGCTGACGCCGGATTCCGGAACCTCGTGGTTTGATTTCAGAGCTAGCAGAGAAATCTATAGTGGAGCGCACGGCAGATCCATCTGCCCGTCTGCAGCAGATCTACCAGTCGCTAGTGGACTTTGTGAAATATAAAGATAATTTAAAGCGAAAATATTAATATGTTTTATTATGGCCCCTTGCTTAGGTATATTTTATTTTATTTTGTTTTGAACTATTCAACAGTAAAAAAAATGTCACTCGAGTTATGACGTCATACGTAAGTTTAGTCAATGTTGGTTCACAGCGCGAAGAAAACAAGGGACAAGAACGAGAAGCGAACGAACACAACGCTGCGTTTACCGCGGCCAAAAAAGTGGTCCCTCGATTTTCCGTCTGATGACATCATAAAAGTGTCATGTTGTCGCTGGTTGCGATCCTGGCGGCATTTCAACAGTTGTGGCCAATATAGCAGACGCCCGTTCTTGCTGCAGGTCGCTTTCCATTGTGACAGTCCACGGAAGTTACCGCAGCCGGAAGTTGGAGCGCCTGATACGCCACGACGACAGCGACACTCGCGTTCGCTTGTGCTTTTTATCACCATTTCTGCGATCAACCGCCAGGATCGCAACAGTCAACAACATGACACTTCGGCTTATGTGACGTCATCTGCTGCTCCTTCGGGACCACTTTTGATGTATGGGCGGGATAGGACGTCACGAAACGAGGGTTCCAAGGTTTGTGACCCTTATGACTCTAATGACGCATGTTCTGGGCAGTAACGTTAGTAGCCAGCATTAGCTCTGTTGCGGAACTAGGGGTGTCGCGAACTTTTGTCGATCCGGATTTTAGGTCGAACTTTCATGGTTCGACTGGGTCGAACCGGTTCGACGAACCTTCGAACTTTTCACCAGATTCGAACGGTTCGACTTTGTAGACAGTGTGGCCAGACCTTAATACAAGCATGTCTAGGTTTGGAGAATTTTTTTCATGCAAAGGGTTTTTTAATTTTATGATCAGTTGCAATTAAAAAAGAAATCAATTCTAATCACCGAGGAAGTTAATAACTTAATTCTTTTTGTAGTGTATTAACTGAAATAACCAATAAGCACTGCCCTTAAATGATCCCTTAGCCATTACCATCCAATCCGAAGCCAACTGGCCAGCCTTGTCGCGCATGCGCGCACACGAGTCGAACCTCAATACAAGGTTCGTCGAGCATTCCACTAAAAGCTCGAAAAGTCGAACCTGGTCGAACTCGAACCTCGGCCGGTTCGCGACACCCCTATACGGAACTGCTCAAAGAAGACGCTGAATGCACGAGCAGAGCTCCCCTCACTAACTAGGACCCGCCTCCCGTCGTTCGACGCGCCGGACGGCTGCTTCAGTGACTGCAGTGTATTCCTGGATACTGTTGGGACACGTACGTTTCGAAGCGCAGCGTCTAGATATGGTCTAGATGGCGTTCCACCGTACTCTATGGTAGAGTTCCAAACTCTATGGTATAGAGCAAGGTACACAGTTCGTACACGAAAATGTAGATGGCGCTTCGAACGACGAGAGGCGGACTGAAGTGAGTGATGGGGGTACCCTTCCGCGGGAGTTCCACAACTCCACAACTGAGGTTGGTTGCCAGAACGCTGGTTGCCAGGGTAGCAAACATCGGTTTCGGCTGTTTTGTTTGTTTAGTTCTCCATTCATTCGTGCGACCCAGGGTAGTGTGACTGTCCACTTTCCTCGTGTGTTCGTCTTCAACCTTGCCTCTAATTTGGGCCCACACAGCGCCAGCGCTGGCTAATTTACGTGAATTGGCGTGTTAGCCGCTTCACCTTTGATTTTCGTTTGTCTTTTTCTTCCTCCGTCCACAAGGCGACGAGCCACGACGAGCACGAGAGGGCAACCAAGCGACCAAGCAAGCAACATGCAGCGAAAAGTCCGGCAGCGAGTCGCAACAGCGCCGACGCCGGCGAAGGTTGTGCTGTCGTTCAGCAGCCGCGAAGGACCGCTTGGATATTCGGTTACTTTTCCTAACGAGTGACG